>JAMKCH010012473.1:0-137465 GCA_023653785.1 Ophioderma brevispina | reverse complement strand
CAGATATGACTTAAAACGGATACCCCAAGACCACAGACAAACAGATTCACTTTTACGTGAAAAACCGCGGCAGCTGAATTACCCAGATTTTATCTTAAAAGGGTTGTTAAGAACACAGAAGAGAAACAAAAGTCAATTTCTATTATGCTAAAAAAATATTTAACGTTAAATTCTTAAATACAGTGAAAATTGGGGTAAATATTGTTCACAAACCAGCCGCAAGATATTTCACCGTAGATTTGTAGTAATGATTTTTAGTGTAGCTATCAAAAATATACCAGAACCATGGCAAAACGACCTACTCTCTAAATTTCTTAGATTAAAGATCAATCTAATTGGATTGCTATCATGGACAAATCCAAGTTTAGATTAAAAATTTAAATCAAAATACATTTAAATTGAAATATAAATCTAATAGACTAAAAAAATGTAATCAAAATTCAGATTTGTCCTCCATTTTAATGTAAGAAATTAGAGAGCATATTAACTATTTGTTGCAATAACAAAAACCTGGGGCTAAACAGAAAGCGATGCACAAAAGTTGACACATCATTAGAGTGACTATTGTTAATTATGTAAAGGTGCAATTTATTACAATTAATTCTCTGGTATCACTAATCTAACGTCACAATTATATGTATCAAGCTATTCTTTTCAATGATAAATGACAACCGATTATGAATGCCACATCCAACTATTCATATTCATTTCTGCTGCGGTGATTTAAAGACACTATCAGTGATTTATCGAAAATAGTCTAAATACTTCAAATTTGCTCAAAATAGCTTAAAAGTGAAGGATAAGTCTGTAGAATTCTGGTAAGTTACTTTTTCCAACTGAAGAATTGACAGAAAAGAAAGAAAATGGCAGTGTTCCAAGATCCGATTCTCCAATCAATTACGTGTTGTAGTAAGTGTCCGTACGGACAGTAATGACTAAATAAAAGTTCCGATTTTGTCCTTATTAGGCTGCTTCTGGTCTTATCATTTGCAGGGTATGTTAGGATACCTGAACTTGTTAAAAAAAAAAAAAAAAAAAACATTTATGTGTATATAACAGTGCCATAGGATACTGTGTATGACAAAATTTCCGGATCCGGATTTTTTAAACAAAGATGTGATTTTCTATATGAAGGACCTCGATTTGAGCTTAGATATTTCACACAGTGATTAGTATATGGACAAGCATTATGTACATGCAAAAAACACAATTTGTTTGAAAATTGAGGGCGCCCTCATCGGGAAATCTCTGAGCCGGCCTTTAAAGACACTATCAGTGATTTATCGAAAATAGTCAAAATACTTCAAATTTGCTCAAAATAGCTTAAAAGTGAAGGATAAGTCTGTAGAATTCTGGTAAGTTACTTTTTCCAACTGAAGAATTGACAGAAAAGAAAGAAAATGGCAGTGTTCCAAGATCCGATTCTCCAATCAATTACGTGTTGTAGTAAGTGTCCGTACGGACAGTAATGACTAAATAAAAGTTCCGATTTTGTCCTTATTAGGCTGCTTCTGGTCTTATCATTTGCAGGGTATGTTAGGATACCTGAACTTGTTACAGACATATAAAATCTAATTTTTGATGATTTTTTCGATTTTCTGATTTAACAAATTACTGATAGTGCCTTTAACGTCAACTCCAACATGTAAAATGTCAGAGTATAGTGGTTGTTTCCATCTCTATAATTGCATAAGTAGGTTTCATAAAGCAGCGTTATAAAATGCTCTAGGTTGTTCTAAATCAGATATTCTGTCATCATATGGCCGATATGGTCTGGCAAGAACACCACGGAAATTCGCCTCCTCGCTCTGCCGGCTATTTGGCCACCAGGCATTCAAACATAGGGTATATAGTCTTTTCCGCTTAAAAGTTGTCAGTGACAGATCTATTGAAGTGATACCCCCGGTCAATAACATTCCTGTTTAAAACTTTCCTACTCTTATCATGATCTTTAACAGTTTGCCTGCTTTATCTGGGTAGAAAACTAGAAATTGATTTGTAAATCATACAAGAATTTCAATCAGTATAGTTATGACCAGTAGTTTCGCAAGTGTACATTGTATTGAATTTTCACACATGCCTCTGAATTAAGACAATGAATTTGCAACATCAATGTGAATAACATATTTCACTCTTCATTCAAAATGATGACATTTCTTTTGAGGTTTCGAAAAATGTTATGAATTCACAAAAAAAACCCTTTACTATTGTGCAAGGTAAACAACCTTAATGTAGATGAAGTCATATAAATGTAATGATTAGAATTCTTATTCTCCTCTGTAAAGAAACCCCAAGACTGTATGTGTCCTTTAAAGGGGTTTCGAAACATATTCCGTGTTCGTCCCAGGTTTCTCTCAAAAAGTTGAAACTTTCTATCATCTGAACTGCTAAAATCCTAAGTGTCTTATGTGTTCCAGATTAAGTCACTTTCAAGGAATTTAAAATTTGTAAATTCTGTCACTAAACTACAACACAGCAATGCAAAACATTTGCTCATAATACGAAAACACATCGGCACAATCAACTGGAAAATTTTGGAAATAAAGCTTTTCTTTTAGGATATATCCCTTAAATCCTTAAATGCCATTTTTTGCCACTTTTCAAAAATCACGAGGCAGACCCTTGCTTTGTGTTTACAGGGAAAGTGCTCCTAGATCTAACAACACAAATACCGCTACCTCCTTTTTTTGCGTTGATCGTCATGTTGCTAGTCATTTTGCTCTAGGGACGTAAGGGATCTAAAACGTGGTTTCCCTAACGCAATCGGCATTTTAACCTCTACCTAAAACAGTTATGTTTTTAGCACTTCATCAATCTTTTAGCTGGTTCCTAAAAATAATAATCTGAGACATTGGAAAAAATGCAACAAACGTGTGGAAATTACGGAGATACTTCACAGGTACGTACGTACACCCATTCTGGTCTCACAAGATAGATTGAATGCGTTTCACGCTTGTGGTTTCTGGTGCCTTCAGTCTTAAGATTTACTCCTAAGGCATGGCCATTCTTACATTTGTCATAATCCTACCTCTCAAACAACCCAAGGGAGGAAAAGTCATTTCCTAGACACCGTAAAAACATATAAACAAAATTGAAGAGGCGCGTCAGTAAGAAGTCATCGGAGTTCATCAGAAGACTTACACCTCCTGTGATCTTACGTTTTGAATGCTCTATCATTAATGAGATCATTATACTGTTTCATGAGTTCTTTTCATATTTTTCATGTATCTTCGGTCATTGTAACCAGGCACTTGTGGTTATTCACACAAGATCTGATGTGCAAAAACCTCTTCACCCGACAGCAGATTAAGTTAGATTAATTCACAACTTGGTACAGGAGTTTACAAGAAATTCAACCTTGACCAATATTTTAGACATGCCTTGCCAAGTCTGACGCTTGTGTTGTGGCTTGATCCTTTCGCAGCACTTTAGACCCTATTGCATGTTTGAACAGACGATTGATCATGTTCTTAGATAAAGTGCCACAAACATATAGGAAACGTTTAGTATGATCCTGGGATCACTTTATGATCCTACTCCTCTATCTAACAAGGAAAGAAAATTACACATTTGCACACCGAGGAGTTCAAGTAGAAGCAATAAGAATTGCGTTTCTATCAAAAGCTACCGGGAACAGCTTACAGGTCTTTGGAAAGTTCGGTTGAAATGGAAGTATGAGCTATTATCATCAAAGGTGCATCTGTGGTCGATGACATAGCCAAAGGTGATCTTTGCATCATTGTGTTTCGAGCTTTCATCCTGTTTTGATACAGATGTGAAGGAGCAGAATGTCTTTCACCAATGTATTGGAGAGGAGGTTATACGTATTAAAGTTCACTTTCTATCTGCTATTGACAAATACAATGGTTTGAAGTTTAGTTTGTTTTTGGTAAGAAACTTTGTCCCACCTGCCTGGTTGCAAAGCGCGATTTGCACCATGTAAGCGTGGCTCTACTTCATGTACACCCGCTTACATAAAATGTATTTCTATTGAAAAGTCTCTTGGACAGTTCTTGAAAACGGTTTCAGTAATAAGAAATTTGGTGATTGGATATCACGGAAGTTGCATTTGTTTATTGCAAAGCCCTAGATGGACATGCTGAACGTACATGTTGTCCATGTGCCGTAGATGATTATGTTGCACATAGTATCACATCATACAAGTAACGAAACAAATAAATGACAGCATAATTCACATTAGACACATTAGTGAAACGTGAGATGTGCACGTGTGGGTGACACGTCTCACTTACGTTTTTAAAGGAAATTTACATAACATTGGTTGGATCTTTTATTTGACCATACTTACTGATAGCCTACTTGTATGCCACAAAACATTTCCCGCTCGTTACCGGTACACATTTTTAAATATACCTTCTTCACAGGCAGTTTTTAGAAAGACGTTTTTAGCGACCAACTTGATCTTGGTGTTTTGTGGAAATATTGTAGTAATTTTTCTGGACTGTTATTTTTGTTACATAAAATTTACATCAAATATGGAAGCATTATCACTAAAGGGGATTTCCCTATTTCCATTTGCAGTACGTCATGCATGACGGTATTATGATCTCGTTCCGAATAGAGAGTTCAATCATATTGTTACAATTTCTTACGGCCACCGGCCCAGAACATGAAGGATATCAAACACTAATCGTCTGAGTGAGGACGAGTGTAGCTATTTAATTAGTTCCTATTACTTCCCTTGCTTGCTGTTTCGATTAGAGTGGTTTAGCATCGTGTTTAGTTGGGGAAATCGTTTTGGCTAAAGGAAGGAACAAAATTAACCCTGGGAACGATGCTACTTACCTCCTTGGATTTTCCCTTTCATGTGTCTTGATATTCCGGTCTTTCTGGACATCCTGTGGAAGCTGTGTAAAAACAATAGAATACGTCATTTAATGGTGCTCCTATTGCAATTTGCGGGAAAGTGTCATTGATAATAATATTGGCATCCTTGTATTGCAAAAGTAGTTTTCCGTTGAACACGCTGAAATTATAGAAAATAGGGATAATTGTATGTGGACAGATATACGTTATAGTTAAAGAGACATGAGGAGATTTTCAGAAAGAAGCGCCCCCAATTTTTCTCGAACCCCGGTTTTTTACATATTTGGAATGCTTACCAATGTATTAGATCACGCCTGAAGTGAATAAGCCGAATACGCCGTCTTTATGTAATAAGATGATGATTTAGTACTTTCTGTCGTGCACGACAGAAAGTCAAAGCATGGTCTTCTATGGGGAACGATTACGATAGCATGGAAGTTCAAAACAAGGTTTAGGGTTTTGCACCTGTTTGTCCAATACTCCTTCGAAACGTTCACGGTAGGTGGTCTTCAACCGGTCAAGTGAAATTTGAGAGAAATTCGTACCCTAAAAAAATCTCCTCCTGTCACTTTAAGTACACTATCAGTGATCCACGTGAAAGAATAAATTATTGAAGTCTTCGGGATTCCTATGAAGTATTTTTTCAAATGTAAAATTGAAAAAAAAAAGATAAAGGAAACTCCTATTCAGATTGCGTATTGCAGCAATGTCCTGACGGACAACGTCAGAGCCCCCCCCCCCAACATTGGCTGAACATGCTGAACTATCCAGTTTTAATTATAGGTTACTTTTGGTATTATCCTTACTGGATATGTTAAGATACCTATACGAAAAATATATGATTTTTTTATGGTATTTAGATTTTTCTAATCGAACAATCAATATTCTCAACATAATAATTAAATTAAAGTAACCAAGTCAATATAAAATGGAATTAGAAATCAACTAAATCAATAAAAAACAACAACAAAAACAACGACACAAATGTGGTCAGTAAGTAACAAGAACCATATTTATGAAGTACGAGAGACCACATAACATGAAGGAAAACATATTTGGGAGATTGAGTCAAAGAAAAACTTGATTCTTAAAATTGTCAATTAAGAAATACCAAGAATAAGTACATTGAGTTCGATGCATTCAATTCACCACATTCAATGTAATGTGATGTCATCTACTACTTTAATATGTATGGAATTATTTACTAAAGTCCACAGCAATTATAACCTAAATAAGATTGCTATTACGTCTGCCATTTTTATTTTTACGTCTGGGTGTCTGAAGAAGGTGGATATTTTTGGAAGATGCAGCATAATTGGCACGATTTGGTGCATACATTTTGGCCAACCCTTTCTTCTTCTTCTTCTCCCTAGGCCTCTCTCTTTCCCCATTGTTTTGCAAATGATAGGGGAAGCCACCCTTCCCCTCATCCGTGACGCAGCCACTGGAATAAAACCCACGGAATAAAGATGCACTTGACAATAAGAAGCATGTGATAAAGAGTAACAACTACATTGCAAATTTATACCAAAAAAAACCCCCAAAAACAACAACAAACCGCGTGTGTATATGAAGAAAGAAACAATAGAAGCAAGATACACGTCTTTAACAAAGTAGAGATGGCCAATCAAATAATTTTTTAATTCATTTAATTTCTGTACTGTTCCTTAGGATTTTACCTATACTTTTGTTTAATAAAACTTTAATGCAACCGTAATCATCTGTAGCCATTTCCACCAAATATAGAGCAAAACACAAACGTTTTATACATTCATAAAAATTTAAATTCCTGAAAATCACAAAAAGCTCAAGTTATGAATTGAAGAGGAAAAAATCCGGTAATGATGATTTAAACTAATTGTGATTAAAAACCTAATATCTATTACAAGTGTATAGTACTACCACACAGTGATGTAACTCCAAAGTGAAGTGTTTACTTTTGTGTTGTAACCATTCGAGAAAAATATTTTAAAAAATACAAAAAAAATATACATTCTTAAACCAAAGTTTTAGTGATATTATACAGTGTATAAAACCGTGTCTTGACAAGTTTGTGAGATATGTGTTGCAAGTAGACATATCTTCAACAATAGAAAACTTAAAAAATACAATGGTGGATTTCGCCTAAAGACAATCCAAAACAAATGTATTCAAGAACCAAATCAAAATGGATCGTAAACCCGCTTCAGTAAAAATAAAATAGTCAATATTTCACAAATTAGTCCTATAAGATATCGTTTGACTAAAGTTAGTTAAAATGATATCTTAAAGCACTAATTTGTACACGATTGACTAATTTATTTTTACTTTGTAGTAATACTTCTTACATTTTAGACGTAGTTTCCAGGTGACATGTCTGTAGGTGTGATGTCAAGTACAGAGATGCAACTCGGGTCTTACGAGCGATGTCTCAGGACGAATCTTACAATGTGATAAGACACTGGTTATAATTTCATGTTTTTCATTAAGACGTGTCCAAAGCTAAGACATGTCGTTAATGACGCAATTTTGTACATTTACAAGTGGGTATAGCCGGGAGCGTGCTACGTTACATCGCCGTGAAAACAAAGGGGAAGCCCAGGGAATCCCGAATCGCGGTGAAAACTAACTGCGCAAATTGCTTCTTTAAGTTCACTGCACATCGTAATACACTATTGCGTGCAGCGCGCATCGAATTAACGCACGTGTTGCCCCTGCCGTTGCCAAGGCAGATTTTTGTTAACTCCCGGATGTCCGCTCCCGGCTATTAGTTTACGAGATATTAATATTCACGAAAGACCAGCATTTAAATAGAAAATATAGGCCTAATACTTGCAATGACTTTACGCAAATCTGAGTGATTCTCTTTTTTTCTGACAAATACAAACAAAACCAAACGAACTACGGACATTAATTTTGAAAAAGAATTTAAAAGTTTTCAAAATTCATTGAAAAGCACAGCAAAATGTGAGTATTTCATCTCATGGACGTAAATTGATAAAAGTTGTGATTTTTACTCTCTTAAGGTTTTTTGGACAAGCAATACCCTTATCTTTACAAATTCAAATTTTTATTAATTAAATTAACTATATACGGCTCTGCTTTTCTTTATGACTTATTGTAGGTATGTGAATTAGTAAATACATGAATGTACATTGAATCGGAACAACCTGGGATTGAGGAAATTCATTATCCCATCATTTTGGATCTCGTATGGACTGGCCATTGGCTACATTTGTTCTTTTGACATTTTTGACTTTCAGATCGGAAATGTTTACATTTTCCTTTTTTTAGTTTCGGTTTGAAGAGTGATTACGAGTCACCTAGAAAATCCGCAGGCAACGTCACCTTGTGATACCTACAGCTTTTCCGTAAACAATAACAATGCGAAATAAATATTTCGAGATATTTTGAGTTTTTACAGCTATACTTTTCGTCATGTATACCTCGTCTCAGACGTTGCTATGTTTTAGATTTGTAACCGTTAACCTACGTATAGAGTGTGAGTGTACCTACTTAGTCAGTTCGAGCTATTTCTGTAAGAAATTTTGTAATTCGTAATTTTTTTTCTGTCCATAAAGGGGCAGAAATTACGACACATTGCTTGGGCAATTTGATACAACATTTGTTCATAACATCAAAACTCACCATCAGAATCAACTTAAACATTGGAAATAAGCTTTTCTCGGAGATATTTAATGAGCCATAAACAAAATTTTAAGGCGCTATAGATAATGAAATGCACCTTTACATAGGGAATATATACGTGATCTCTCCAAAGAAAATTAAGGCTATACCCGTCCAAACCCCAGCTTAAGTCCGTATAGGACAGGGGCATAATTTATGTACCATTTCCAGGCCCGTACGCGGGGGGGGGGGGGGGGGGGGGGGGGGGGAGGTGCGGCCGCCCCCCCAAAAAAGCCCACAAAAGTGGAAAAAGGTCCACTTTTTGTTGATTTTTTTGATAAAAGGTAAAAAATTCAGAGAAATTTTGACTAGAAAGTCCACTTTTTGGTGATGAGATGTTCAAAAGTCCAAAAAGAGACCATTTTAGGGGGTTAGGTCCACTTTCTCCAAAAAGGTCCACTTTTTCGAAGTCCCACACCCCCAAACTAAATCCTGCGTACGGCCCTGACCGTTTCCAAACTATGACAAGATAAGCTGTGTACAAGCTATTAAAGTTTGTCGTTCATAAAAAATATTTGATTAACATTATAAATTGTCTCAATACCAACAGAAAAGGCATAAAATACGATGTACTAATCTTGGATATAATGCTTGGAAACATTACAATTTCAAGTTCAACGAGGTAAACACTAAAGGACGAAGATGAATATCTCACGGGAAATCTTGAATGCAAACCAAAAATATCGAGCGCATGATTTTGTTGTATTATTTGGGCGCAAAAACAGACGTAAACGAAAATATACAGCGTGTCAATAATTGATACAAAGTGTACATGTATAGCAAGTTGACAGAACAAAAATTGGGGAAACACTTAATTTGCAGTAATGTAGGACATGAAGGTTAATTAGTTGACGTGGTTACGAGTCATATATAATTTGTAATGCATATGGATATCTACACTGTAAATAAACAGTTCCGCGTGTTGCTATCGAGTTGATTTAACTTCATTTGTTATGATATTATCAAATACGTATACATCAAATTATATAAGCTTACAATATTACATTTTTATAGCATTATGCAGTACATGTGTTTTTTTTTCTGTTTGATTTTAGTGAATTTGAACATTCTTGTTTTAAGCAAATATCAAGCGAAGCGAACGCGCTGAATACACTGAATAGCTTATACTCGGGTAGAGCATTCATATTTAATCTGGGGCAAAACAATGTAATAAACTATATGGTAACCGAAACAACAAATCAACAGACGGAAACTAAAACAACAACAGTTTCAATAGTTTAATATATAAACACCGTCAGACATTGTTTTGAACATCTTTTAGCGAGCGGAAGCAGACGGTATTGGCACACTTCCGATTCAATAAAGCGGCGACCTGATTGGGTGAACAAGCCGCTGAATTGCCGCTCACCTGTGACCTTTAAAATTTTTAAATTAGATATTATTAGATGACCTCTGCCTAATGCTGCTGCCCAGTATCACTTCCGAAAACGCTTTCATTAGTATTAGCGATTTTATTTAAAAGAGAAAATAAATAACCTTTGGGAAAATGGTATTGTTTAAAGACAAACGACATATGTATTAAGCAAAAAACTAAATGAGCACGCAATAAGTCCTTATTTCAAAGATATGGATCGCATTAAATTAAATTTCTATTTTGCACGCAAAGTGAGCTTGACTATGCAATTTACAAAATAAATTACATAAAAGTGAATTGCTTCCTCACAAATCAAATGTTTATATCTTATAAGTACATGTTGCAAGTTCAAGCACACCAACACAAACTTTCCATATCAACTGTTAAAAGAACACGAACATAGATTGCCATAGGATCATATATCTACTTATGTCCCAAGGATTTGCTCAATAGTTACCATCATCATTAGAGTGATTACTGTCTAATTTAAAGTCCCCGAGCGGCGTCCCCCAAGGAATGAATGCTGGTCTGTAGCTGCTCATTTTCTTATTAAGCGATATCTCCCAATTCCACAGCGAAGCTGTTCAAGACAGTGAAAAACAGGTGGGTATGAATGGAATGATTTACCCAATAACTAAATAAATAAACGGGCATATATGGGGGGGGGGGGGGGCATCCTATAGTTGATACAATATTCACAATTTTGGGGGAAGTTTTTTGCCGTTTATTTCATTCCAATCCATATTATAAAAAAAATGCAATTCTTCATCAAAATTTGCATTGATTACAAATTTGTACGATTGCGAGAAATATCGTTTTTTTAAACATAATTCAAATTTGTAAGTTAGTATTGCCTATTGAACCTACTGAAGACATTGAAAGATCCTTTTAAACTGTCGTTAGGGTCAAAAGTTTGGACTCGTCTTATCATCAGCAATATACTTTGGGTGTACATTTAATAAAAAATCATCAGTCATCATTAGCAGACATGGTGGTCAGCATTTAGCCTGAATCACTTTCTCTAAATTTACACCGAATGCTGAAATCAAAACAAAACATCAGGCGCTTGCCGTATTGAATGGCTAAGCAAACCTATAATCTGTAGGTAGAATAAATAAAACAAACAAACAAAGCAATAACAAGCACATTTTGTAAGAGCGAATCGCATTTTTCAAATTTGAGATTTTTGTCACAGTTGTTGGTAATTGTTTAGTAACTATACCTGCGAGTGGTAATGCTAAAAATGCGTATTTTTCATAAAAGAAGCGATTTTTAGAATTAGAATCGGATCCCTGAATTGTAATTTATACGGAGCTTGAACCCCAAATTTATGTCGTCCATTGATGACAAAGTTTCACCATCACGACTGATCTCTAACTTGACCTTGCTGAACCAATGGAACACTAATGGATGAGCGTAGACACTGTACATCTGACTATTCATATTAGAAGGAGGTTTCCAGCAGCCGTTGAATTATTATCTGAGATCTCCGATAGTTAATTATTCGTAAAACTGGCTGGTTATTGCTTTAATTGCAAACGAACAAACAGTCTATGATAATATGCCTCCATGGTCACTTGGGAAACACTCAGAATTTGAAAAGGACACCAGTCAGTCACGCTCAACAATGCCAGAACGGACCAGAATGGCAAGAATCAGCCAACATTTCCCCTGTTGAAGAGCAAAGTTGTGGCAAATCCAACATGAGGCTTGCTATTGGATATGAGTCTCGAAGTTTCCAACCAGTAGATAGTGAGATATTTTGTCTCCTTTTTAAGATAGAAAGACGGACGTCGTCTGAGGTAAGGGTTATTTATGTTGCTTCAGTGCACTTTAATGCTTAAATGTAGAAGTGGCCGATTTGATTTTGCACTCTAATTTTGATGAAGCAATCTTTTGTTCTACATATCGGATGGAAAATCGAAATTATGAAATAAATGGCCAATTAAAGTTATTTTTTATTGGTTTTGAAAGGAATACCAAACCAAGACCAAATAAATTACAATTTCTCCCGAATGTTACTTTTTTGGGACAGGTCCTATATATCCCTTACGTCCCTTGAAGAAAATGATAGCAAAAAAGGAGGTAGCGGTATTTGTGTTGTTAGATCTATGAGCACTTTCCCTGTAAACACAAGGCAGGAGTCCGCTTTTGCGTTTTTTAAAAGTGAAAAAACGGCATGTCCGGGATTTAAGGGATCTAAAAAACCTTCAAGAGCTCCATTCACGACCAATGTAGATTCGCTTTCCCAAATAAAAGTCAGAATCCACTCTGGTCAACTTACGTTTTTAGTCTCTGGTTGACCGGTTTCATAGACAAGGCACATAATCCTATACATGTTATTTGGTTAAGACACGACCTAGAAACAACATCCGTCTAAAGATCGGGTACTCAGTGGATCGTTAAGTGATAGTTCCATGCACCAGTTTCACATGTAGGGCCTTAAAATTCGATTTTGTTTTGCAAACCCACCGGTGATTATTTCCAAGATATCACGCTTGAGGGGGTGTCCTCCTGACTAGGATTAGGTATGTTTCCGCCCCGAAAAGTTGCACATTAGCGCGTACTGCCTATTTCAAAATGGCCACCGTTGTTTTAAGAAAAACTGCTATTGTCTTTTTCATTATAGATATGAATTTTAAAATCCAGGACTAAACGAAATAAAGTTTCTACTAACCGTTCCTGAATGGGCTAAAAACATTTAAGTAATGCCAAGTGGCCGCCGGTCGTAGGCATTTTTTGGTTAAATGTACTAAAATTGCCAAATAGATGGGGTAAGAAGCGAGAATATTTTTAGAGCAAACAAAAAGAAGATTTCATGACTTTGTTGTGATTGCGAACATGAATCAATACCTCATTATGGCGGCGGTTATACCCTCTCCCGGGGACATAAATCAAGAAGAAAAATCCCCTGCACATCTCTTTCTGACATAAGAAGAACCATAACGAAACTATTGATAACATTTCCCGCAATTTTTTCTCGTACTTCTGGATAATTGCAGACCACTCCACACTAGCTGACGCTGGGAAGGAAGCTCATTTCTAGACAGTAAAGGAGAGAGAGGAGCCTGGTGGTAACAAAGTTCAGAACAAAGAAGCCTTATCTGCTCGACCTAAACTTAGCCACCATGATTTATTTTTCTTCCTACATATAAGACAATTTTTTCACTTCTTCATAAGCATATTTTTTATTTTTACTGGGAAATACCTATGACGTTCACTGAGTAGTCTTTAAAAATACAGTCCGCCACCCATTTATAAGATTTTATTGATCAGGTATAGATGAGCTGTTGTCTTCCTATGAACTATTATAGAGTGCGTTTTTTACAACACGTTATATGGTCCAAGTAGTACCAGCTATAGTAACGTGGCACTCTCTAGGATAATCACATACCCCGTTTTAAATATTTTGTACATCTTGGAAATGATTTAGGTCCTTAAAAGTGTTGTTTTTTAACGTCGAAATGATAGGTAGGGCTGCTTTTCTTCCGGATTTACATCCCCTAGAGCAAATATAATCACGACCCATCTTTAAAAAAAAGCTGTACGTAAACATAAATGCCATATTTCTTTTTAGAGCTCCCAAAAATATCACCCAGGATCTTATTTCACAATTTGCATATTAAGTTCATTTGGAAAAATATGCCTCCTTGCGGCTGCCATCTTGGGCGCCTAGATTTTTAAACCCCCTTCAGGCAGTTTAAAAATATGTTTTTCGCGTAGTCCGTGGAAATTTTTTGTCTGTAATGAAGATTAAATGGCGGTTTTACTTAAACCACTAGCGGCCATTTTGAAATGGTGCAGGCCACGCTAACGTGCAGCTGTTTCAGGGCGAAACATACCTCATCTCCTAGTCGGGGGGACATCTTCTCAATGTGATCTATGGGAAATTAAGCACTATTGGGTGGCAACGAAACGAAAAATCTGATGATGGCAGCGTATGGACTATGAGGGATCTTTGGTAACGGTTGCCTTTCCAGAGATCTAATTTGTATGTGGTATTAGCATATCGAAACACCTACTGGTCACGATCTGGTTGACATTGAGTCCCAATAGAAATACATGATGGAACATGCTCGAGTTTCCATTACTGTTCTTTGATTGACTTCAGTAATCGTGATCAATTTGCCATGAGCAGCACTTTTTATTATCTTTAATTTCTTCTTTATCACCTCATTTTATTTTAGGAGGGTAATATGATCTGTCTTGCTCCCTTTCTTAAAGGATCATTTGCCTTGCTTAGAATTTCCTGGGGTTTGAGGATTCTTTATTTGTTACTCATTATATATAGTGGATTTGTTAATAGTTGACTGACTGATGAATTTGAAATTTCTCTTAGTTGGCGTGGGATATATTTTTTCATACATTTTTTAATAGCAGTCAATCTTGTTATTTTATTGTGTTGTTTTCTTCACAATGTGTTTCCTTAGTACCACGTCTACGTCAGATTTTGAACAGAATTTACTTTGATATCATATTGGACTTATTTTTGCCGGAGTATTTTTATTTTGTTCTTTGCAGGCTTTTTAAATTTGTTCACAATCTGCTCATAGCTTTAGCATCACTCATTTTTTGGTACACTTCCATTCACATTTTGAATTGTTGAAAAGTGTTCAACATCGTGATTCCAGTAAGCTTTCACTTGGTCGGGTTTGCTTATAAAGAGTACCACACAGCTTACCTTAACATCCATTGCTGATTTCAAAGGCTGACTCGAGATTTTCGAAATATAATTTTTTTGTTTAGTAATTAAAAATAGTCATCTAGAACAAATGATAGTCACCTAAATGTTCATTCCAAAGTTAGAGTGAGTGGTAAATTGGACTTTTCGTTTCATGGAGTAAACATTTTATGCACAGATAACAGTGCCATAGGATAACCATGTAATAAACAAACAATTCTGGATCCGGATTTTATAACAAAGTTGTGATTTTTCTATCATGAAGGACTTCGATTTGAGCTTTGTTATTTCACGCAGTGATAGTATATGGACAACATTATTGCATATGCCAAAAAACACAAATTTGTTTGAAAATGAGTGTTGCCCCTCATCGGGAAATCTCTGAGTCAGCCTTTAAGCAATATGTGAGGAGGCGGATGAAACTGTGTCCAACCCATAGACATTTTGAGGTATAGCGCCACTCAGAAGGCAATTTATCGGAAGTACTGATTTAAAGTGACACTGCCACATTTTCAGAAAATTGGAAATTTCGCAAATGGTAGTCTAGGCCATTGGAAGAATAGAGAATGTGTCTATTACATGAATATCATGGACTAGTACTCATTTATATTAAAACCACAAAGGTCACAGACCGGTCAAACAAGGATTAAAATAAGGAATAGTTTTGACTGTCTAAAATGCTTAGTTACCAGTGTAGAGGGAAAACAAAGGTCTACGTCCATTGTATTCAATGGGGCCTGTAACAAAATTAAAAGTGAATACTAGTGACAATTGCTCAAGTTCCATTCCCTTACTACATTTTTATGTATTATTTTAGACGAAAATCTCTCCTGGACACAACATACTAATCATGTTTGCAATATAATTTTCTAAATATACTGGTATACTCTATCACTTAAAGGACACTTTTATGACCCTCAGAGACACTTTTTTCACTTTATAACCGCCTTGTCCTAATACCATATGCATTATTGTAACACAATTTGGGGTGATAAAATAGGTTTTTTTTAACAATCTTCATATCACACAAAAGAAGATTATTCGCATATGTACCAATTCAAATTTCTTTGCCCATACCCCTCCATTATTTGCTCAACTGAATACACTTACAGTTCAGGACATTCATAAATTACAAACTTCAGTTTTTATGTATAAATATCATAATAATCTTCTTCCTAACATTTTCACACATTATTTTGTTAAATCTGATGCCATACACGATTATAACACAAGAAATATGCATAGGCCTATGTATCATCCATTTAACTTCAATACAGATTTGGCCAGAAACACAATCAGAAGGCAAGGTCCTTTACTGTGGAGTTCTATTTCTCCAACTCTTCGCACCTTTACATCGGTCAAGTCCATTCAATTTCATTATAAGCCGAAGCCATAGGCTTGTCTGTAACATCCTAATGATGGGTTGGCAATTCTGCAGGTTGGTCCTAACGGACTCATTACAAATTTTAGTCAAAATGATGTCCTGTGCGAACTAATTTGCGGGAAGAGACAACCTTATTCTTACAATCTATACACCATCTATATATATGTCCTCCACTTGTACTTCTGCGTCTCTAATTGTTCTACATTCTTATATAATTGTTATATAATATATATCTAATATTATATATATTAATTATATGTTTTTTAACAAATTATGACCTTCCGCATTACTTTCCAATCTTCAAAACTCCACCTCTCTACTCCAACTTAGCTCATGGTTTATTATTAATGTTTTTTTTGCCCCAGATCTCTATTACTATCGATCCAACACGCATGTGTCTGTTTGCACTATGTCTCGTTTAGGTCTATTCACACTTTGTTTAGATGTTTCTGTTTGGTTTACCCACCATTATTATTTTGTATTGCTGTCTATCCTCTCTAATGTAAACGAGTGAAATGTTCACTCCCCAAAAGAGGGGAAACTCTTTTGAACCACTCCAAATGAGTGGTTTGTACTTAAAAAGAGCGAATTCCAACTCAAAAGAGTGAACATCACTCCAAAGAGTTGATTTCCACTCATTTTTCGTGTTGTCCTTCGTCTCACTCCTTGACTGAACTCGGACGAGTGTAATGCCTAATGAGTCTAGGGCGCCTATTTATAGGGGTTTTTTCCGGTTCCAGTATATGTGCTATTTTTTGGATTACTGTCTCGCTATAATCCAATAAAGTAGAAGTTTGGAGGAGACGTGATGTGAGTATTAGGTAATGCCAATATCAAAGTATGATGCTCAAAATTATAAGGCGAGCTTGAAAGCGAGCTCTTAGACTAACACTTCTACCCGATCAACGGCATTTGATGTCCTCTCCAGACTGGCATTTGAGCGCTGCCATTTTGAAGCGCCACCCCGCCATTTGTTTGTTTGATTTAACGGAAATTTTATTTTAATTTATCCAATTGTTTATTTGGGGCTCATGCTTTTATTTCAGCGTATTCTTATCGTTTAGGATGTTTTTTATAATGTGCGTGTGATACCGCATGCATTTCTTCCGAATGTGCTCAAATGTAACAAAATAACATTTTCTTCTCCTTCCCCAGTCCACCGTAAGATAGGAACTTAGATGTTATTTACGTCCCATTGGGAACATACTTTATAGCTGGCAGGGGTAAAAAAACAACGATCGATTGACAATTATATTCACGTTAATTCATGTTCATATACTCCACACTCGATATCATGTTTCATTATTTATTTTTCACTGAAGGGGAATTTTCACCATTAATACTATTCTCTATCAAAACTTAACTTTAGACATCGATTGAAATACGAGAGCGTCAACTGCCACATACTGTAACTGTCTTGAATCACTGCCTGAGTGACTGCATACCCCCTCCTTTCAAAGGAAATACCACGGAGGATGAAAATACGCATCCTCGCCCGTCGGGGATGGTTAGTCGTCGGACTTTGGTGGAACTTGTAGTTTTGTGCATGATGGGCTGGTCAATGGGACGAGTGTGAAATATTCATCCACCGATTTAGCCCTTTCTCTATTCACAGCCTGCGTATTCCCTTTCCATGTACCCTTCACGAGAGATTTTTGTTTCTGCGTGTTGAGCCAAGCCACAGGCCTACCCATTGGCACCAGAACAATGAATGAAAATAGGCCTACACGCCGTCTGCTATAGATTCATGACTATAATGAGACTATAATATAATTCATGAATTACAGGTAAGATTACTTTTAAGCTTTAGTTGTCAATGTCCTGTGGATAAAAGCTATTATGTATCCAATGTATCATGCATATGTTATGTACCAGTCTGTGCGGAGTCTGTGAATGAATATGCGACGGCTGCTGTACTGTACATGGACATATACTCTGTGGTAGGCTTCAGTAACAGGCTTTCATTTATGAAAATGACTCTCCTAAATTAACTCCCCTTATTCATTTAGGAGATCACAAGGCCTTATAGTTTGCTATCAAAGCAAAGTCTAAGCTCTAAGTCTAATTCTAGGCCTACGTTTCAATTTTTAGATACTGACATACTGTTTCTGTTCGGAGGTCTGTCGTGGCTGTGGCCTAGCTATTCCAAGGACCTCTGGAGCATTGTTCTCCTAGAATAAAAGGTCTGTACTATAAGTACGTAGCCGTAAGTGTTTTTTTGGTAGTGTCCTCCTACTTCATGATTTATAGGCCTACTAATTAGGTAGGTGCCCCTAACCAGCTACCTTTTATGCAACATGGCCTAGGCCTATAGCCTCACAACATTTCAATTCAAGCCCTGTCAAGTGTCAAGACAACGATAACCTAACCTGCCTGGTGGAAATTGCTTTTTGTCATGACTGATCAGTAAAGCCTAGAGACATGATCAGGTGCTAGATTTTATACTCGTCATGGCATCCATTTACGGCTAGGCCTCGCCTAAGTACCTAACACTAGTCATGACATAGGCGGCCGGACCGGATCCAGGGGGCGGGGTGGCAGCGCGCCCCCGGTAATTCTGCAATGGTCTTGCATAAATAAGCCCATTTTGGCTATTTGTGGACACCCAGTTACAGCCTTTCCAGCCCCCCGGTATTTTGACATTTTTCAACTCCTGGATCCGCCTTGATAGGCCTACTAATATTGTCATTGACATTGACCAAAAGTCTCGTTCCATTATTTTGCAGGAATAGCGCTAGCTAGCTAGTACAGTACGTGAATCACTGCAAATAGGTGGTACCGAATACCGATTCGTTGTGAGTTCATCGTGCATTTGCATTAACAATGTTGTTTACCTATCGCTGCACTTTGGCTTAGCCTATATAGGCCTATAACAAAATTTGAAACCCAAGACCTAGGCGTGTTGGCATAACAACCAAGCGCACTAGGCAGCTCAGCAGGATGGGCATACTGCAATGATGGCAAGGCCTATAAAATAGCCTAGCCTGGGCTAGCCTATGACATGTCTAAGGCCTGCATGCTAGCCTAAGTTAGCCTAGGCTTAGACCTAATCTGTTATCCCCAATTTAGCTAGTATTATATTTTAGATCTATTTCATGCCTAGTCCGTTGACTATTTTTAAGGCTGTAAGCAGCTGGCCTGCCGCTCTGACATTGTACACCCTCCACTAGAAGATTTGACATTTTGCGGTCTGATAGTTTCATGACCAAAATGTTTACTCGGGTCAAGTTCGAGAGCAAAAGTATTGGCCTGATCAAGACGCCAAAAGACCTTTTTGATCAGTAGGCCTACTTCCCAATTTATATGGACTAAACCTAGCCAGTGCTAAAGTTTAGCAGGCAGCACTTTGTGTGACCAGCTTTGTATCACTAATCCCAGGAAGTTTACTGATGTTTATTTACATAAATTTTTAATTATTTTGTTATTGTGTTGCTTTTTATTTTAGTTTTCTCGTAGCAGTGGACTCTGAAAGTGAGGGAGGCGTTTTTATTTTTTACTAAATGGCTGTTTCACTGAAAATTTCTATTACCATCAATGTAATTTCAACCACATCAAAATGGTGAGGCCTGTTTTTATTTCAATTTTACATGGCACTAGACCCCCTAGAAATCTATCAAATCACATGAAGTGCTGTGTTTGATTTCCATTAGGCGATCACATCAAAATTTCAGGATTCGAAAACTATATCTTCAAGAACATGAAACATACAAATTTTTGACCTTATCCAAAAAATTAAATTACGGCTGCTTGAGACTCTAAAAACTAAAGACTATCATACAATAATGACTCGTTTCGTCTGTATCCACGTAAACACAGGGCTCGTGGTCCAGTGGTATCTCATGTCTAGTATCGAGAGACCGGTTTCGGACCTGTGTATTTTTTTGTTGTCTTTATATTTATTTCAGCTCGCCAGTTTGCATATAATGTTTGTTTAACAAATATGAACAAAGAAACAAACACCAATATTTTTTTCTTTATTTTGTTACCAGGGCCAAAGCCTTTCATTTCATCATAGCTTTCCAAAAAGTGTCTTTATTCCATCATAACAAACATGAAAAACAAGCACAGGACAAGACTTCCAAGACACTCAAACCAAAAACTTGCCCACACACACCACTCAACTCAGCTCAACTCACAAAACAATAAACAATCACCATACTTGAATTTCAGTAAATGAAAACATATGCTACTCACAATCTTGTTTAATTGTATTAGTAAAAAGTGTGCACTCACAGTTTTTGTGGGATCGCTAAAAGGGGTAGAAAATGTAAGGTATGGCTTTTGTCAAGAAATAAGAGAAAGAAAATAGTAAATAACACATATGAATTAAAATAAAATCTGTGAATACAAAATCATGTTTCTTTAACTTTCTCCTACGAGGGTAATCAGTGTTATTGTCGTTAAATCATTCTTCTTTCCCCAGTAAATCTCTGCCTCACTGCTTGATAACTGTGGGTTCCTATATTAATAGGCCATGGAACCTGCTGCTGAACTGTATATCCTCACTATTGTCTCTCTTGTTCTACAATTATCCCCATACCCGATGCTTACGCTCCAAAATCGTAATATTCAAATTTCACTGTCTTTTTCACGCTTCTGTTTTACATAATTCCACACAAAATACCTGAAATAATGTCTTACAAATAGAAGAAATTAAGGAAAAACGACATAAACTTTGTAAATCAATTGGCAGATTGTTATTCAAAATAACTAAAATTCTCCAAATCAATGTTCTTTTTATGTTGGTAAATAATTTTGTTGTAATTTCTGTTTTAGTTTTGCAGTAAAATTTTCATTGTTAGTCATGCAGGGTCTGCATTTTAAAATAAGTATGGAAGAGCGATAAGAAACTCTCCTGGAACTTTTACGGGGAGCAATAGGTTAGGCCGAAAAAACAAAACAAAATTCAGCAATCTAACGAACTAACTAAGACATGTCTGTGTTCCTTGCAAGGGACTTACTTAGATCTGCCAACAAGCCCTTTTCAAGAAAAGATCCTAAAAGGTGTCAATAACATGTAATTCGACGATCTATGATCGTATTCTAAAGGCGACTTCGATCACTCTCCTGCATTGAATTAACAGAGTTGATTTAAGGATTAGCCCGCCATTCGCTCTGCATCCCTTTAGGTAGTCCCTGTCATGTTAGTCCTAGCGAGTGGGGAGCACATTTTCAGGACACGCTGTGTTCAAAGCCCCTTGAAACGTATGTAAAATACATACAACAACTTCCATCTTCAAGCTCCCTTCCGGATTTTACCTGTATCATATTGTCCATAGTCGGGGAATTTCTGGAATAATAGGAGGGCGCTGCTTAGGCTTTCATCAGGGCGTTGCGCTTTATTTTTTATTTGCGACAGTCCATGCAGGTCCCTGTATACGATTGGATAGCGCCTTCTCATTGGGATCTCCTGCGCGTCACTCCGCTCGGCAGGGCTGAGCCCTCAACAGCGCCTCCGGCGATCCTGTCACGGTTGTGGACATAATTCTGAGGCGTCTTTGACAAACGTTAGCGAAATTCCACCTTTGCCAGACGATGGTGGCCAAGCCTCATGTCATATAGAAACTCGTGAATGGGCCCAAAAATCAATTTTGGATTTAACTGCAATACACACTACAACTGATTCGGATGCTTGATGTGGATCATGGGTGTTCCCTTGATCTACATACGACCTCGTCCCCGTCCTTTATATCATATAGAAATATTTAAAAACCCGTAGCAGACTGCTTTGAGTTGATTTTGGAATACGAAAATATTCCTTTCCACATATTAATATTCCTCCAAGATTCGCCATTTACATGTTAACCACTGAATTTAGGATTTCCTTTGTCGCCACGCTGGATTTCATAGCTCGAGAACTCGTGTAAGGTTTTATACGGGGTCATAATTTTTGAATGGCTCAAATGTATGTTCATCCTTTTGTCATGACAAGACTAAAACGTATATTTTGCTCCATCTACATTTATAGATTAGTAGCCTACATCACAAATTCTTTCAAGGTCCTCAGGGTAAAATTTCACAACTGTCCTACGCCTTTCAAACTGGTATCAATTAAATTCGTCGACTTATTTATAATAACAAAAAATTAAACTTAACATTTTGTAAGATATGACCCAACACCTTTCATTAGTTATATTTGAAATAAATGGTGTGCACACCATTTACGCTCCCATAGCATCTGTACTGCTGGCACACACAGCACCTATTCCGTTTCCGCTCGCTAATTGGCCGGCATATTCTTAGACATGCACAGTCTTTTGACTCCCTGCGCCAAGCGCTGTGTTAAAGTCTCTGCGTTAGATTTGAACAGGACTGAAAAACGGTTTTCCGCGGTACCGTTAACATTGGTGTATCGCGAATCAACGATCGTAGGTCGTCTTATGTTAGACATGGGGTTCCTGACAAAAAGACTCATTGAAACAAAACATTTAGCTCACTTAGTTTTGTAAGCCTGGCGATTGGGCCTGACTTGATAGCACAATCGAGAATTGAGCCAGCTGAACAGGTAAGAAAATGCTTGTATGGATCGTCTTTTCACGTTTTTTCGTCTTTTTTCCAAATAAACCTAGTCAGCTAACTAGACCATTTCGTATGGAATATTTTGGTGCGTAAATCGTTACGATAGGCCAATATTTGCGCATCTCCAGTGTACCGCAATGTACCAAAAAATCCAAAATCAAACGCTTATCGGACAGAGTTCCACCCTCAGCCTACGGCGGTCCGGAAGTAAGTAGTCTGTTGTTTACAGAATGCAAAAGATATTATCTAAAATTAGTACTGAGCGCGAGATTAACGTTCTCAGTCCGTCTCATGCGAATGCATGCAAATTAAAAAAACTAAATCTCAAATATCTCCGGAATACGAAGGGTTCTTTGGAGATTTTTGCATCGAGTGGTCCGTTACTATGTTTGTTTTCAATAGGCCTATGTATTCGTAATTGGGTCTGAACATAATAGAACCTAGCGAAAAATTGAACGTTTGGGCGGGTGACTTCGGTGCTCGCAAACACACGGAAAAGTGAACAAGCAATCGCTACGGGGCCGCATCCTTTCCACAATGCCTTTCTGGTATCTATTTCAGTCTTGAGATTTTCCAACGCTGGTTTCAATTTTACGTTTCACTTTTAGAAACAGGATATACGTAATTACGGACCGCCGTACGCTCAGCCGATAATGATGTGGTTGATAAACTCCCTAGGGCAGTGCAAGATTGCCCAATGTTTTGCCAAAGCTTCAACAATGGGCGGCGCTGTGTGTCAAGACGACACGCGTAAACGGTCGGGGGGAGTATTTCATTATCTACCCTGTTAAGATGAAGTGTCATGGGTAGAGATGGTAATCATTACTATTTTTGTATGACCGGGTAGAGATGTAGAATTAGCTTGAAAAGTCTGAAAAGATGACCTTGAAACTTTATCAGCGTGTAGGACTTAACATCGTTCGATACAGGTTGCAACATCAACCGGGATCATTTACAATTTGACATACTATATAAACCCTCCCCCCCTTCTATTTTGTCAAAACCTCAGGGTTTGATGGTTGGCAAAACACAATTTTTGAATTTACCCACTCTCGATTTACCTAAAAAAATTGATTCTAACCTTTTTAACACGAAATAATCCCACACAGTGAGTGTTGTGAAAGCTGCACAGTCAAAAGAAACTAAAAAGGTAGGGAGACTGACTTTATTTACGGAAAGAACAACAACCACAATGCCCACATTAGCCAAAAGATTGTAACATGAAGAAACAAATCATTAGCACAAATACTTTAAAATTGTACCAGGATTTCTGAGCTAAACATGACGATTTTTCAAACAGATGTATTTCTGAGGCTAGAAGGCGATAAACGTTTGCGTTGAGTCATTTTGCCCTAAAATATGGCGGATAAAAGAGCTGACGAATGATAACTTCCACATTGACACCCAGAAGGACTACTTAATAAGAAACGGGAGAAATTGCTTCAAAATAGCCGCCAAATGAATTGTACGAGTTCGTTAGGGCTTACTCTAGATGTTTACGGGATAAAATCGGAGTAAAAACGTCAATGAGACGTGGTCATTCCAAAACTTGAAAAATTCTGGACAATCCGAAAATGCATTTTGGATGTAAATCACGTGGTCTGCGCAAAGCCTCTGAGTACCCATTCACATACCGTACCAAAAGCATAATGGTCACTGTACGATAAAAAAAAGTTAGTTTTCAGTCATTAAATCACGGGTGACCGTTTCTTGGCATTCATTTCCCAGAGTTTCACAGTAGTGGTCGTCTCTCTTCCATTATTCAAACGACATCTCTCCATTTTGCCATACAACCACTCTCCGTAAACATTAACATTTTTAAATGTCGCTCTCTGCACTATTAGATTCTGGAGATGGTCAACTGTTTAAAAACATAACTTTGACTTTAATTAAGTAATGCCGCTGGCTCCCCCCCCCAAGAAATCTTCTGATACAATGTGAACATTCCTCTTTTTGATGATTATACAGTATTTTTAGGCCAGTGTGTGCAGTAGTTATATAGTAGTAGTACATCGGTAGGCATAGTTGTGGAAGCTCCGTCTTGCAATAGGTGCACACGTATGTAGACGGGGTAAGTTGCTGAATGGGGAGTGTAACAAACATGAACTAAATTTAAACATAGTAGCACATCCTTCATCACAAAGCACAGAACCAGCTAAAATAGACGCCCAAGCTGCAAGCATAAACTATTGTCCATAGGCAATGCAACTGACAAACAACAAGGTAAAGTAACATTCTTGGTCCACAATTTGTCGTCTCATCCTATGAAAAGCAGAGCGTGCACAACTTCGTGGTTGAGTTCTAAATGCCATCTGGTCTCTTAGCATGAAATGGACAAGGAATACTTCCAGTATGAGTACAGTCCAAGATGTTTGGATTCCCACGTTGAGACAATAGTCGTCCAAAACTGCCTAACTTAACTGTAGCATTGTATTGAAGATTGCCTAGCTATACGAAGTAGGTCACAAGATAGAACGAATGTCTCGGAGTCCTTTTTCAGGATAGTAAACTGTTTCTTTTCTTGTAAGTTCGTGCAAGAACACGTGTCTTTAGAGGTGCTCTTTGGACATCCTTGACATTCGGATTCACATTTGACCAAACATGTGTGATTTCATCCCTACACTGAAGTCATAGACGATATATTTCAAAGAAAACTTTTCTGAGCTTTTTAAAGCATAAGGAATCAACTGCACTGTTTACATTTCTCTCTCTCTCGAGATTGTCTTTGAGGGAGGATCTGCCAGCAGGACATACCCATTTGGAAGGCCATACTTTGCAAAATTGGCATTTACCTTTAATAACAAACCACCTGGGTGATTTTTGATCTTTCACTGCGAGTTGTCTTAGAGCTTAGTGTATGCCGACCGATATGCGATGGATATAGAAAATATATAGCAGGGAAACGTCAATGTCTGTGATATTGGCATTCGGCAAATTGTTGTTAACTTGGCTGAAGATTCTGATAATGACGCGGAATCATTTGACTCAAGTGATGTTGAAGGCAATCAAAGATTAGGTAAATGAACACTTACAATTTATATTATTGATTTGCTGTGATAATTTTTAAATGTATGACTAGCATACACTTTTCATTTATGGCCTCTTTCCTCCTCGCGAGTTATATAACCTCTACCTACCTATCATCTGGTCCAAAACTTACGAGGCGACATGATCGTTCCAATTTAATATAGTAATGGTTTGGAGTTCGTGTATTTCTTGATGAGATGCAAGTTAGAATCATTGGCAAAGTTAATACATAATAGTTAAATACTGTCATTCGTTGACGTATAAAAGAAAAGAGGGGCCAGACGGTGCTGGGGTTATTTTGGGGTAGAGCAAATGCAACATGACGTCTTGGGTCGCTCCCAAGATGGAAACCTAGGGGTAAACCAAGAGATTAAAGGTTTATGGGAATGTTTTGGTGAATGAAGGTGAAGTGCACGTAAACAAATTATGACGGGGTTGAAGGTGGTGTTCCGATTCCAGGAGATGGGTAGCCGATTTAAAATATATGAAAGGTCCTGTTTTTTTTCATGATCTGCTTGTGATTTCAGCGCCAAATCCAAGTCAGTCATTCCAGAGATTAGAAGGGAAAAAAAAATGCATTTTTATGGGTTAACCCTCGTTTACCTGTAGGTAGACGAGAGTTAGCAGAAAATCGAAGGGGGTTAGTTTTTAGTAACCACCGCATCCTTTCGGAGATGCGGGTGGGTTTGAACCATATGTTATTTGCCCCGTAAGAGTCTATGGGCAAGAGAGATGCCCCTTTCTTATTCTCATATTATCAAAATCACAGTAATGTTAGGTGTAAATGTCTGTGGTTGGCATATGTGAGCATCAGGCTGTGTATGGCGTAGAAAACGACACGTTTTTCTAGATCAGAGGGTGGGAGCGATTTTCGATTTTTCAACGGCTGTGATAATATTCATTGGAAAATGCATGCTGCAGGTCACGCCCTATCCAAAATGATAGCAAATATTTTACATGATTTTTTTTAAAAAGTCTAAATCTGTGTGTAGTTCGGTGTCCTATCGATGCAAAGCAAACAGGTGGATATCCTTTAAAGTTGAAAAACATTACTTTAAGAAGAAACTCTGGTGATGTCACAAGAATACTACTGGACGTCTCGGACTAAAAAACTGTCCTGCATCGTGTTTTTCAATAAGATTCAATAATAATACAAAACATCTGAAGTATATTGTCCTTTCACAATGTATGAAAGTTTTTTCCATTTATTCTTGTTGTTCACTACGTAGGTGCCATACTCACTATCTCACACCTGGGTTGGTAAAGAGGAAACCGAGGTTTAGGTTGGTTAAAAAGTGCCTGCCAAACCGGACTCGTGCTCTGCACGTGTGGTCGTAAGATGTTGGTCTAGTCGTGTTTCTATTGTCGCTCTTTGTCTCTGTCTCTGACTCCATATCTTAACCTAAACAATAAATCTCTTTGAAACTTCCTGTATCCAACTCCCCAACTCTCTAACGCTCTCTTTACCATTCTCCCTGACTCTTTCCCCCTTCCCTCGCAATCGAACCGTGCCTCCCTTTAACTCCAACCAAGACTGGAGGAAACGACTGGAATTGGCCCTGGTTACCGCAGCTCATTTCCTAGTGACAAGCACTGGGCTAACATAGAAACCAGACATCTACCCCAATGCACTTGAAAATAAATAATTCAAACAATGTGCCCGGTTATATATTAATCAAGCCCGACAAAAAGCAACATGATGAAACCAAATTAAACGATATATAGAATATGAAAGTGAGAGGTGTTTGGACTAACTGAAAAATAATATACTTACGCGGTTGTGTTACAAATAAAGGAAAGAACAAACGCACATTAATTCCCATACAGGAGTTGACCTTCCAAAACTCCACAAAAAAATAAAGCGAATCAGACATTGTTCTCCAAATGGAATCGTAGAATCCCTATCTAGTTAGTATGCCACTATTCTGTACCTGAGCGTTTCACGTGGTTGTTTTTTAAATTAGGGAATTGCGTGTTTGTGGGTGTTAAGAAACAGGGCATTATAAAGCCAGGGCGCTAGACATGAGAAGCCCTTTTTGTAAAGAGAGGTGTTTTAGAACTGACTTTCATTCGGCCTTCTTGCAATCCACACCGGTAATAGCCTACAAACTGAACTTGTTATGGGCCGACGTGTTTGTAATCACATGAATATCCTACTTGTATTGTCATCCTCTTCGCAGCAGAGCAGCAAACTGTGGATCTTTGCACAAAGTGAACATATAATGAAGTCTCAAGCGGCATTTAATTTAAATATGCAAGTAACCTTCGAATGTCTTCTGGGACTTTTGAAAAAAGGTGACGGAAATCATAAAGGTCAAAAGGATGGAGGAAAATCTTTTCTTGTTCCGGAGGAGGGAACATTATCTTTTGGGGTCTTTCAGTAGTATGCCTCCAAATTCAAGATCCCTGAGCAGGGGTCTTTGAATTCACTGTAATTGTGATTGACGAACAAATCGCCCCCATTTTAAACCAAATTTATTATGATTTGACTCTTTAAACAAAAATTGTGGGTGGGTATCGTTGGTTGACGCGATATAGAATATGGGGTCTATCAGTATATTATTTGCTTCAGGTATGCCATAGAGCAGTAACTACTGAATTCGACAATTAACAAATAAGATATTCCAATGTCACTAAAATTAAATTACTGATGCATATTTCACATCAATTTCTATTTCATATTTATTCAGTAACCACAGATTACAAAATACATAAATCACACTAAAATGATAAAACAATCCATTTAAATGATTCAGTCTTGCAACAACTTAAATTAACCAGTTCAAAATTTGAGACGGCTCGCCTTCTTCTTGAGATATAATTTAACCATTGAGTACCAGTGGTCGCCACCACTGCCTCTTAGAAGGAAGCTAATTTCCATTGGGGCCCTCAAGTGAAACACAAATGGGACAAATGAACAGCCGGCAAGAAAAACACAAAAAAAAAAAAAAAAACCTACAAATACAAGCAACACCAAAAATAAAACTAGTTTAAATAACAACGTATATTGCAATGTTGTGATAACCTGAAGGCAACCAAAAGAGACATATTAAATTTAATAACACCAGATCACAATTCAGCTGCAAGGTTTGTTCACGGTTCAGATGTTTGCCCAAGGTTTTGTTTCACTTCATAGTGAAACATCGAAGGGGTACCTCCTGATCTCCAGCATCAGGCCTGTACGCAGGAGGGCCCAAAGTCCCATTTTTTGTTTATTTTGTGATCCAAGGTCTAAATTTAGGGAAATTTTGTCAAGAAAGTTTCAGTTTTCAGTTTTCAGTGTATTATTTTCCAATACAAAATCCAGTTTACAATAATGGACATTATGGAGGGAGAACCATTCAAATCAGTAGCTCGATCGTACTGGTCACCCTGGACAATACAAGTTCAAAACAAGGACATGAACATAAGACAAAGGACATGATGAATGTACAAGACTTCCAAGAGACAAAGGTGCAACCATTTAGCAATGAACTCGACTGGTTATAAAGAATCAATATATGTTAAAATTGAATTCAAAAGGTAAAAAAGTAATCAAAGCAGAAATACAAAAATCAAATGCAAGCACCAGGTATATAACATGTATAATACTAGTATCATGAAAATAGAACATCCTAATGACAAGCAGACAATAATGATGTTTATCTTGACTTAATTTAAACAGAGAAGTTAGAATTAATAATATCATGGAAATGGTTCGCCATAATAAGGGACCCTGACACAGTTAGCGTATTTCGGGCTAAGTGAGTGTTTGAAGTTGCCAAATGATACTCCCTAGATCTACGGGTAGGATAATTATTAATTTGACTACCAGTAATAAAGTAATTTGAAAATAACTTGGTAAGTAAATGTTGAAATATTTGTACATAAAAATTGCCACTTGAAAGTTTGTGAATATCCATCATACAAAGTATTTAATTGACCAAACAAAGGAAGCGATTGAGCTAAGATATGGGAGCCTGTGATACACGCATTAATTTTTGTTTGTTTGTTTATGAATTATGTCAAGATTACCAATTTGTTTTTATCCGCCCAATTAAATTACAATAGAGACATGCGGCATAACTAAACTGTTATATCAATGTAAATACAAGTGTCGAGGTGTAGAGAATGTTTCAAACGAAATACCAGAAATATTTAGATACCAAGTTAGAAAGACGAAGTTTGAGGCTTCCATGTTAAATGTTCATCTAAAATAATACCGAGAAACTTGGGGTATGAGGAATTTTGGAAATACTAATATGTCCCTTTAATATCACAGTGAAATGTATTTGCGAGTACGGTGTCCCTGTTTTGAACAGGATTAGTAGTTTTGTCAGTATTCAATGATAATTTACTTGGCTTTAAGCCAAGAGTCACACATGTTTTAAAGCTCAGAATTTGTGGAGATCATTAGAAGATCAGGTGAAATTAGTTAATGCGAAGCATCAGGTTGTATCATGGGCAAATAAAGTAAAGAAGAATATTCATAGGAATAAACGATATCATTGATATATATAAAAATAAAAGCAGGTCCCAAAATTGATCCTTGAGGCACACCACAGGCCACCGCAGGTTATTTTAAGGAATGTGATGATCCCTGATTTTATAATTAACATATTGATATATGTTAATCAAATGCATCTAAATTCTCTGTTTTTTCACCTTGTAGATAGGGAAATTTTATAAAATAGTTTTAGAACTATAGCTTAGTTCCTTTTTTTAGGAATGATTCACTGTCACCCATAGCACATTTACTACAATTGCAAACAGCCAAGTCTCTCCTGAGACGGTGCCAAATTCAACAACCCCTGGCATTACCAGTCGGCTTCACCAGTAGACTCAAGCTTAGTCTAGCTTACCAACCAAGCCCACAGGAGGAGTTTCATTCATTTTTATTGGCTGACATCACTTACTGCAAGCATGTTTCAACGGGCAATGTAGGTGAGATCTGTCCTGTCTTTCATTGCGTGCATCAATATGGCCTACACATCAGCCAAATCACATCCACTACTGTTACTACTGCAACTACTGATATACCTCTGTAGTGAATGATACACCAACCCAAAACATGGCTGTAACCAGTTCCAACACCCAACAATGCTCGTAAGTCCCATGCGTTCCACCCAGTCCCGTCATTTAAATTCGTTACATGAACAAAGCAGATATTTTCAAGTCAGCGCTGCATCGATGGAGATATTGAACGTAATCCAGGCCCTGTGCCAATTCCAGACATTCCTGATGACAATATATCTGTGGCAAATCTCTTCGGCGACAAAAGGCTTGACTTTCCTGAACCTAAGTACGATCGCTGGTTCCAAAATTATGAATAAGCGCTTAATTGTGTGTGAAGTCAACCGGCTGTTATCGCCACTAAAATAAGAAAAAGCTCAGCTGCCATGCATATTTTTAGGCTAAAACAATGCTTAGCACGCAACAGCATAGTGCCATTGGAAAGCCACTGTAGTAGTTAAACCAGTTTAAAATCCGGTTTTGGCACCGTAATGGGTGGGCGGATTCACCTCACATTCACAGTAAAATCTGCTGTTTGAGGATTTTGTATAATACTTTCTATGTTTGCTCTTTTGGGGTATGTTGGCTTTTAACACAGGTCATTTACAAAAAAATACACCTTGGAGACCCCAAAATTGCAACAAAAGGTTTTCCAACAGTGTTTGGGTAGGATTAGACACCAGGCCCTTAACATAACTAAAGTCTACCAAAATCTGAGCGTCCGGAAAGGGTAATTTTCAAAATGGCATCCAAGATTGCTGTCCGTGCCATAAAATGACCTCAAATGCCTTATCATTTATCCTAGAATTTGCATTTTGGTGTTTACCCCTTTTGGAGGTCAAAAACCCATTTCGCGAATTCAGAAAAAGTATATCGGGTTTCCAAAAAATCCAAGAGATGGGTTCCAAGATGAGTCCGCCAATAGAATGATATTAGTATTAATTAGTCACTCTCACAACTTAAAGTGGGTGTAGCATAACCCAGATTGTATGGGTAGAAATACCGTAATCAAGTTTCCCTTATTTCCAAGGTCATCGGCAATCCAAGATGGCATCCATGTGGTCCAAATTGTCTAAAATAGCTGTTAGAGCAATTTCATTGCAATTCACCGAATAAATTCATTTGGTGACAGCATTTTTGTGTTTTACTAACGCAACAAAAAACCTCTAAGACCCAGCAACGTATGAGTAAAAAGAAAGCATCTTGATGATGTCCACATAAATGGCTATATTAACCACAACCATTCATTGGTCTATGTTTCAGTGCTATTGAATAAACCGGGGTGTCTTTCAACTGTTACTCTGCTCAATATAATTAGAAGGGTTGTTGCACGTTTGATTGGCATGGTACCACAGACATATGACATGATAAGAACTTTTTTCTACAATGGAGTGTTCTTCTTCTTGATAATATGAGGCCAGCAGCTAAATGTGTTGTCGTTGTGGGCCAGGCTCATGTTGAGTGGGTTTTGAGAAGTGTATTCCACCTGTGGACGACAGTGATGCACTCATTAGAATCGATCCGCATCTATGATGGAGCCACCTTGGCAAGGCTAAGATGGTTCAGCCCCCATTGGTAATATTGCTGTTGAAACGACCCGACTCCTGTTCCAATCCTGTTCAAGGGCTCATTCCTTACGTGGACGATTGCTACCATCAGGTGTCGTTCTGTCAGAGGTGCAATAGTGAATTGGTCTGTCTTGGAGTATCCACATGTAGCCATACAAGGCTGTTTCCGTTTCTGTAAGATGTTAATGGAGATCTGGAGATTAGCAGCGTGTCGACAGAAAGTCGACGAGAGCGCAGTCTCTCTCTTACCGTGCTGTTGTCCAACAACAGCTTGTTCATCTAGTTTATGTGTGTGGCTGCTCTCTCTGAAGCACTGCAAGTGCAATGCCTGAAAGCCATGTAAAACTCAGATGGTGGGACTAAGGCGCCCGAATGATTCTCATGGTCTCGTTGATTACTCTGTCCAGCTTCTTTGTGTGAGAGCTATTGCACCAGCTAGGGCGGCATACTCGGCAATGCTGTAGACCAGAGCCAGGCAGTGGTGCATGTGCTAAGCACCCCAAATATCCGTAGTGCACATGAGTTATTCCATCAAAGATACTTTTGCACATACTGACTCAAGGTGCTGCTGATAGTAGCTGCCGATCAAGCTTAACACCCAAAAAAAAAAAATAAGGTTGGTGTAGATTGTATGGCAGAGCGCTCCCATTGTAGTTTATTTGATGCTGGCGATACCTCTTTGGTTTTAGATGGAAGGCCGTAGCGGTGATCTTGGCTTCGCTCAGCTTCACTCTCCAGGTCGTAAGATATGGTGCAAGTAGGGCCATATCTGAGTCAATGTACTTTCTACTCCAGCAAGCTCTGTCCAATGAGAAAGAGCAAATCGTTGGCGTAGGCCATATTTGTCTAGATGATGTTTGAGATAAATCGCTGGATAATATACAAATTGAACTGCATGGGAGCCAGTACTGAGTCTTGTTGGACACCGTTCCTCACATGATGCACTAACATGACTGCAACTGCTATGACCCATCACTGTCGTGAGGCAAGCGACGTTTTGCAAGCATGTACATAATTGATTAATACAGTTGAAACTAGAGTGTCCGCCCTTGTGCCATACGGTGTCGTATTCCAGTAAGGTCCACGAAAGATGACGCCTGCCATGCCACGCTTTTCAAAGCTCTCCCCAATATCATTTGTGAATTTTACAATCTGATGGATAGTACTCCGGCCACGGCGAATCCCATCGGACAGATTGGATTTGACGACTGGCTCCATCCGGCCGAAGATCCGCCTCTCAAGGTTGAAGGAACCCACAGTAAGGTGTTGTCACAGGCCTGTTTGGTTTGGGAGTGTAATGATGGTACCCCTCCTCCAGATCTTTGGGTACGGACTGGTTGGTGAGGCAACATGTGTAGAACTCCTGGAGCCATTCAAGCCATCGTGGGCCGCAGTGCGCCAGGAACTCCGCTGGTATATGTTATCAGGCCCCTGCGTCTTTGCACTCTTTAGTTGGCTGATTACAGAGGTGAGCTCATCTAGTGAGAAGGTATTGAATTGACCCGTCCACGGGGCCTGACAATTTTTGGTTATCTCTTTTTTAACAGAACGAGCGTGATCCTTACAATATCCTTAAAACGAGCCATTTGCGAAGATTCCCAGCGATTGAGTTGGTCAGACTTGGGACATTTCGATGGTTTGGAAACGAGATCTACCGGTGAGGCGGTTTATAGTCTTCCGGCCTTCATGCTAGTGAAATCAATTTCAATGTTTAAAAAAAAAAAAAAAAAAAAGATCAATAATGGAATGAGCTAACTGAGGTTATCACTTGTTTGGGGAAGACATTTCTGGCTCCAAAAAGGGCAGGCGGGAATGGGCTGAGCTCTTAACTCATAACATCTGAATTACCAACTCTCCTCTTTTGGACACCACAAAAACCATTGAACAACAGTCGGATCAATGTCTGTTCAGGAGTCCACTTTGACAGCAGACATATCCTCAAGGGTTTGGCTTTTGCCTGGTCCACTGTGAAAACGCGGCGTTTTAACTGTCAGTCAGGGACTCAAACGTGCAAATTACTGTTTAAGGGACTTGGAAACGTGAAATAACAAACGTTCCAACTGTACAAAACGTTCATTCACCTTTTGTGAGTCCAGCTGCCCGTCACAACGGCCATTTGTTTTTAGAACATTTTAACATTGTGTGGCGACTACACCCCTCCTGATATTTTCTCAACGATGGGCCTTGTTAAATGGTGTGCTATCGTTACAAGTCCAAGGTATCTGCAGATTCTTCCCTTGGTATCATCTTTGTGCTCTCACTTCCTTGTATTGGCGAGTTGCTGAAATCTTGCATGGCAATGCTGTATTCAGAGGTTATGGCTAGATCATTGTTCACAAGCATGCGATCATTCACCCCGCTTGCCACGTGTTAAGCCTCCAGTACTCGTTAATGATCTCATCAAAAGCTGTTTCAATTAACAAGATCAGGGCTAAGACCAGCCCAAAACTGATTAGTATGACGAATTACATGAAAACATTCATGATTTTATGGAAAACATCTGGATGGTAGTCTTGAGTTCACGCCTTTCTTGAACATAGAAAGAAGCAGTCAGCACCCACTCAAATGCATTGACCAAGAATTCTTGCGATCCGGCCACGAATCAGCCTTTTGCACCCCTGACTCTTCTGAGAATTATAAGCCACAATTGACTGTGGTTTTTTCCTAGCTTGTAGTTCAGCCTTGCTATTGTCACGTTTCCTCGCCTTGATTTTTGGCCATTCCATCAGATTAGACTGCTCTTCAAGGTCATCTCACCTGCCAACAGACGGATCACCAGGGCTGCAAATGTAGGATTTTCATTCATCATGTTGGCGTCCATTTTGCACCGTTTTATATTATAAACTTCAGATTCATTGGGTTACTTTAAATCGCGCCACTGGCACATTTTTCACAAAATATGAAATTTTTTCAATTTGGCTCTCAATGATAGTCTAGGCCATTGGAAGAACAGAAGATATATTTTACACATAAAATAACATACCCCAAAACAATAGGGACATTGATGTTTGTTAAAGGGTCAAAGCAGGACATTATCAGAAATCATGTGTCTTGTTCAGGCGTGGTAAGCACGTTAGTCGCTTGCAAGTCGAGCCCCGAAGGGGGCGCAGACTTGCAAGCGGCTAACGGGCGAACCACGCTAAACCAGACATTATTTTCTGATAAGTCCTACTCTTATTCTTTAATTAACATAAACGTCGGACAAAAAGAAGCCAAAACCTTTAAAATATGTTAAATAATGGGTCGTCGTACATGTTCATGATACGTAGCTATATGTAATTCATTTTCTTACCAAGAAAAACCTTTAAATGCCCACGTTTGCTTATTTGGCCTTTAAAAGTTCCGAGACTTTATTGAAAGTATCATTCACAGAGGGGTAACAAATAATGAGCGCACTTTTCAGAAAGGGATAATCGGAATTCAAAACTCAATTGAATAAGGCATCATTGAACGTGGAAAGCCTTACATGTTTACGCCTCACGCTTGTTTTTGAACACAGCTAAGTATTTTGAATCAGCTAGCATAAGGAGTTAACATCACGTTGTTGTGTTTGTTGGACAATTTGGTTTCGGTTTCGGTATTTGATTTAGAAGACTATTTTTGATGATTATACTTAATAGAGCAAGTCAAGACCCACTGATCGTTTTTGGGAGGCGTCAAAAGAGCTACTACAAAATTAAGTAACGGTCTTGAGCTTGACTCTGTCTTTTTAATATATAACATTTCTCTTTTTGTCATGATTTGATATCTTTTTACAATATATTTTGCAAATCCGCGCTCATATTGGTGGAATTCACCTTTGACCATAAAAATGTCATTCTTTGACACTACAGATGTTATATTTTCATACATCGTGCTTACGACACACATACCACCTAAGTATACTGTCCGTATATTTTGTCTATAAAAATAAGTTTTGTTTTGGCGCAAATAGCCTAATTAGCTGCAGGCGCCATTAAAATCCCACAACAACAACAACAACACAACTTAGTATACTGTTGCATTCAGCTTGACCATTTTTTATGTTTGTCTCGTTCTATGTATTATAAGTGCAATTTATATCTTTAGCAATATGCAGATTTTACCCATTTTTGTGTCCCTACATTATATCTAAATTCATTCAGATAGACATAAGCAGGTCCTGGAATTGACCTTTGACCCGTAAAAAATACCATTCTATACGCCACTACAGAATTTGTTTTTGAATACAGTCCTGCTTGTTACACAACCTTCACACAGTATCGCTTGTGGCATTCAGCCTGACAGACGTTTTTGTTGTCCATTTCTATCTGTTTGATTAAACAGATGTTATGATCATTGCAGGTGTCCATAATGCAGAAAATTTAAATAATCCTCCCCCCAAAGCAATGCAACGGTATGTCTAAAACCGATTCCTCTGGTATTTCTAGACTGACTGTTGTATTTCTTTCGTTTCTTAAAGTTCGATTCCCAGACCTTTATTTTTTTTATAATTTGTCCACTCTGACCACATTATCAAAAAACAAAAGGTTTTGATAATGTGGTCAGCTACTGTCCACATTATCAAAAATAAAGGTCGTGGCAACGAACTTTAACAAAATAGGATAAGACATCCAGTAATTTGTAGGCCATTTTTAAGTTTTCCATACTTAATCAACAAATTGGTATATTACATGAAATTTGTGAACTCGTACTCACTGATATTCAAACCACAAGTTATAGACCGGTAACAGTGTACCATAGCGTGATAAACTTCATACGCTGTGTGGTCTTGTGTTAAACGCCAGTTTCATCGTCTGCTGACTTTCGCGTCGCCGGCGACGCTAAATTACAAATCGTTCCGTTACCCCAAGGAAGCTGATTTGGTCTTAATTATTTCGGTGAGGGCTTTGTGTATAGAAAAGCTTTCCAACCATACAAAAATATCGATTTGAAAATCTTGAGGCACGCACTATGTTTTGCAATGTGCCCGTGCTCTTTAGTAGCCCAAACCCTACAGGTATGATCACCAAAAATCTAAACTCTAAATTCTTCAAAAAAGAGTCATATGGCCATTCTTCTGTATTGACGGCCCATTTTTGGGATGCCATTTTGGAATTTTGAGGTAATGTGATTATTTAGTAACACCTCTTTGGTCTGGGACTTCTTTGACCGTAAAACCTAGGGTTCGTCATCAAAATTACGATTCTAGACATAATGAATATACTTATATTTAAGATACTGGTGGCCATTTTGATGCCATTTTGAAAATAATTTCCCGGCGTCCCGACTGTCATATGTGTTATTCCGTGTCCATAATGCTATTATCCGTTGAAAACCCTTGTAGATGCAATTTTGGGGTCAAACTGTTATTGACCTGATACGTTGCAACTGCACATTTTTATGATTTCAGCTGCCCATTTTTCAATCTCAGCTGCACTATGTGCTGACAGCCGCTTATTTTAGGCCTGGATGTTATTGGTATCACCGAGACATGGTCTTCACGATGGAATTGATGACTTCTTTGAAAATTGATATTCCGATTATATATCCTACAGATGGACCGTGCAGAAATGACGTAAACATGGCTCCACAGATCATGGTGGTATAATTTTGTATGTAAATCACCCCTAAATACTTCAAGTAACTCTGAACAACCTAAATGTCCCCTAAATGAAACACTATGATAAAAATTACCCTTCACACACACGCCCAATTCTTGCTGGCATCATTTATGCTCCCGAAATTAGGCTTGATTTCTTTGAAAACCTTAATGACAGTATGGAGGAAATTAAAATCTCAGCTCAGCTTCAACCCCAGCGGAGGTCCTATGTTTTGGCGACTTCAACTGTGATTGCCGAGTAAAAATCATGGAAATGGAAAAAATTACAGGAGGTTATGTCAACTTTTAATTTGCACCAATTAGTCAATAGCTTCTACACGCCGCACTCCAAATTCTTTTTCTTGTCTTTGATCCACTTTGGACTGATAGATCAGAATTGTATCATGACTGTGGTGTCATACCCTTCCCCCAGATGATCACTCAATGTATTATACTAAGAAAACACAAAAAGAAGAGTAAGGAACTTTATGTATGTTAACGCCAGATCATACAAAAAGTTTGATGATTATGCCTTCTTTCGATCTTAAAGGTGAATGGGGAGGTTAGTGAGTCCTTCTGAGACCCTAACAACGCTTGGGATGTTTCTGGACATTTTTAATCCTATTTACATGACCAACACCGAAGTACCTTGGCCGTCACAAGTGGACCAGCACAGCAATACTTTCATATCACACAACTCAAAGGCCAGTCGAAAATTCCTTGCCAAGACGACAAGTCTCAGTGTCAACCTCCATCAGAAGGCTCGACTTTAGGAAACTGTTTTGATGGGGTGATCTTTTGACACCTTACATAATCAACTGTTGCATAGGCATACTCAACTGCTGAATAGGCCACAACAGTATGGAGTCACAGCGCACATTCACACAAGATTGATGTCGGTCTGAATGATGCTTGCAATGAGCACTTGTTAGTGGTTTGCTTTTGGCGAGCCTGTAGAATACCTTCAATTCTGTCTGGCATAAGCTCCCTGAAAACCTTAGGAGGAACCTTAAGACGATCAAGCTCGCCAAGAAATGTGATGAACCTGGCAGCCTAATCCCCCACCAAAACCCTTGAGGAATCAGAGAATCTCCACGGAACACCTTGCAACCCAATCATGAACTGCAGTCATCAGCATCCTATCGATACATCCTAGATCAATAACAGATGGTATGAGCAATGGTCATTTTCTACCATGAACCTAAAGCAGGTTGTGGTCAGACCTCTATCAAGCCCAAAGGCTGTTGACCTGATAGGAAAGCATGGGTCACCTCAACAGACTCAGAAATGGCGTTGGTCCGTTACAAAGACACTTCCTTCAAAGATCGGAGTAGAACCACCACCAAACTGCGATTGTGGAGATCCACAAACCATTAGCCACATCATAGATGACTGTGAGGTTTACAAAGTTCACCAAGAGAATTCCAGACTGATCAAAACCTGGATGAATGAAAACTATAGCTGGTAAAGACGGATCTTCACTGTGATTTTGGGACTTGCACGAACGAGACGAACAGATCATATTTGCAATCGGCATGCTCCATTCAAGGGCACCAAAAATCCCATGTAATTCCACCTGGGATTGATAACGATTATGTTGAGGAGAAATGAAGCTTGTAAAGCTAGTCCAGAGCAGAAAGAAAAAAAGTAATGAATCCATATTCATTGGGAGGTCGTTAGCGGCCTGAGAAACCTAACGTACTAATGATGGCTGGCAAACTCAAAAAAGAGTATTTGAACAAAGTATTAGTGAGCCTGGGTGGTAATGATTCAAAAAAAACAGTGGAATACTTTAAGGAAAATTCTCCCGAACAAAACTGACAGGAAGGGTATTACTAGTGTTAATGATAAGGATGAAAATTATTACAAATTCTAAAGATATTGCATATGTGTTCAAACTTATTTTTACAACATAGGTAGTCACTTGCTGCAACCTTCCCTGAAAATCTGGAAGACAACAGGTGACCAAGCTGGCAAGCACCTACTGTGTGTTCAGGTTTGTGGAAGTTACGGCTGACCAGGTAAAGGAGCAGCTGACTAAATGCCAATGGTTAAAGCCACTGGGGCTTGATGACATCAGACCAGGCTTTTGAAAGCCGGTGCGCCCATTATATCTCAACCGATTGCATTTATCATAAACCTCGGCCTTCCAGTCCCCCTGGTGTCGTGTCAGCTACACCAATGGAAACAAAGTAGGGTGACGTCAATTTTCAAAGAGGGTAATAGGTCAGAAACATGTAATTTCATTTAGGACTATCTTATTACCCGTCCTTATGAAAGTCTATGCGCGACTTTATCCACAGTTCAATTGCACAAAATATTGCAAGATAATGACCTCATGACTACGGATCAATCGGGCCTCAGGCCAGGTCATTCCCGGCATTGATATGAATCTTTATTTTTTTTTTTTTATATTCCTTGTTCAAGCTAATTATCTGAAATTATCATCTGATTTGTTGGCTTTATTGCCTACACCTTTTTTGATAATATTGTGCAATTTATGATATTTTTGGCAGAGTATTTTGGAAGTTATCTTCGTCTTGTATTTTTGAATTTATTGCCTACCCTCCTTTTTGATATACTCGTGCAAAATTTTATGAATATTCTTGTCCGATGTATTTGTGGTTCTATTATACATTTGTCTATTGGTTATCATTTTAATTTGTATTAGTAAGTTATATTACTTTAAGAGTGCTTGGTGTATTATGATAGTGATTGTATTTAAGGTTTTTATAGCTTTTTTTAAAATACTTACAACTACAGTATTGTATTTGTGTTATTACTAATTAACATTGTATATTTCTCTAGTGGTATGTAGATGGTATGATTTATATTGAGATTTTGTTATTCATTTGTAATTTTATTTTACTGGTCTTGTACCACATGGGCTCCATGGTGAGAACAATGCTGAGAATTGAATGGTCCCCCAGGTTAAAAGGAAGAATTAATAAATAAATAAATAAATATCGGTAAATAAGTACTTCTGAACCACTCGAAGGCAACACCTCGAACACCATAGTGCTCGAGTTGGAGAGAAGAATATAATTTAAGGTATCGAAGGCCTTCGAGAGGTCCAGAAATACTCCAAGTGTGTGTTTAGATCAAGTTCAGATATAAATTTATTGTAAGTGTTGAGAATTGCCATATAAGATGACCTACCAGGCGAAAAACCAAATTGATTATCGTTAATAAGACTTGAGCTGAGAACAGAAATTATAATAAACGTTTGTGACAATACGTTCCAAATTTTGAAAACACGGCCATAGATTGAGATAGGCATATAATTACTAAAAGTATTTTCATTGCCCCGCTTATGTTATAAATAGGAGTTACCCTAGCAATTTTTATTTATTTGGAAAGACTCCGGAGATAACGATAATTAAATATATGGGTTAAAGGTGTTGCAATAATATCTGTGACAAATGTATACATCGGATGTTATGTCTTCAAATCAAGAACTTTTGTCCCTTGTTCAATGAACTGCAAAAAATGGAAATGATTTCTTCATTATCAGTCGGGAAAGAAAGAGTGAATTTTGAGGCTTATCGGTTATTTATATTGATTCAGAAATGTTGAATATGAACAGGAGAATGCGGGATATTTTGTGCTAAGTTAGGTCCAATAATGAGCATAATAAGAATTAAATTATCAGAAATAAATTTGGGATCAGAATTGGGATATTATTAATATAGAAATTTTGAGGTATGGTACGAGGTAATTAGACTTGGGAGATTTCTTCCAAGCACATCATTAAGATATTCCAAGTTTGTTTTTATTAGGTTTACAAGAATTCAGCTGGTAAGTATAGTATTTTTTATGGAGGAACGAAGTAAAGTTGTTTTAAATATTGCGGTAATTAAGATAGAGTTTTATTATAGTCATTAGGCACGGAAAATATTTTCTTGTATAATTGTCATTTTCTATTATAGGATTTACAAGTAGGATGCGAGTTATCCATGGTTTACGCGGAATGCGTTTGAAGATTGCTTATGCCTTGCTATTAAGTTTGAAATTGTATTATATATATCGGAAAAATGATTAAGAAAGGCCATCATTATGAGAATTCAGCTAAATTTGAGTTGGTAACAAGGACCAATAAAACTGCACTTAATTCTTCACGAACATTATTCAAAGTATGATGGTTAAATGAGCGTTGTGGGTCTTTTTTTTTGGTGGAATAAATTCATGTTTTATGGGCTTAGATGAATTTGTGATTTGAAAATGGGGAAGTGGTCCGTGATATCCGGCAACAAAAACCCAGACCTAATTTGTGGGTAAGTATATTAGTAAAAATATGTCTATCAAACGTAGCAGACGAATTTGAGGAGTTGTCGCCTATCAATAAAGGGATACATTTATGTGTGTAGAAAACGGTCCGGAAAATCATTTATAACTTAACCCTTTCATGCTTCCAAAGATCCAAATTAAAGTCCACAGATATTAAATAAAAACGCTTTTATTTTGGAGATGATTTAGTGAGTAAGTTTGGTCAAAATCATTAAAAATAAATCAATGTCAGTCCTATGTGCTCGATAGATATTGCCACATAATTAGTTTTTTAGCAGGAAGTAAATTTCAATAAAACATTGATCAGATGAGATGATGATCAGGAATGGGTAGGGTATGAACATAGCTGAAGATCATTGCGAACACGATAGGAAACAGATTTAGAACATAAAATGAGTTTCCACCATCCTCCTAGAAACAGCGGAATCACTTAAGAGGTCATCTCATCATATTTGCACAGAGTACAATCCGAAATCATTTAGCCATGTCCTCGAAAGGGCAAAATAACAGAAAATATATGGTTTATAGTAGTTAAAAATGTATGAATATCAACGAACTTTTGTAATAGGCTACGGGGGGGAGGATCAAATGTAATATTGAAAAATATCATGTGAGTATGTTTCCAAAATTTCATTATCAAAAATATAATTACATGAATTGGTGAGTGATCTGTTATAATGTCGACCACATTGGGAGTAGTATTTTGGATATCATCAAAATAAAAGGATTTAATTTTTAAATTAGCCAATTATCATGTCAATGAAAATTGTTATGGAAACAAAGGCCCCCCCCCAATTTAAATAGTGATCATCACCATAATGATTGAATGGGAAAATAAAACACCAGTGCAAGAGAAACAAATCCAGTCAGTGTAATCTGCCGAAACATTTGGGAATCGAAGATGATAATGCAAGATTGCAGCTCTAAAAACCATTGATAAAAGATTGATGAGAATTAATGTTTGAGTCACAAGAATTACAACTTCTAACCATGTCAGCCAACATGCACGTATATATAATAAAACAAGTTTAAGTTTACTTAAAACTATAGTTGATAAGTGCATTAGAATAAGTATGTCATAAATGCCGATGTAAACGGTGATAACAAAATTTAGTGAGCTAGAGAACTGAACAAAGGTGAGGAATTAATGAAATAACGAAGTGTTGTGACTGTTTATATAGAGGCATCTATACAATAGCTAGTTTGAAATTGTGAGGACTGTATGCTGCAGTCATCAAAGAAAACACGTGCAAAAGCCATGATAAGAACCATACGCTCATTGGAACATTTCAATAAGCTAATAAAATAGAGGAAAAATAAGCCGGCCCACAAAGAATTTACAAATAAAGTATTATAAGGCCAGTTAGAGCATAACAAAACATAACTTAAAGACAAATCAGTATTTGTTTAAAAAATTAGGGAATGTCAATTGGTCAACCAAACCAAAAATGCTGATATTAGCTTATGACCAAACAGACAAAGCATAAACAAAAAACGTATGCCATTCCGACTAACGTTTTACGATGGAAGTCGGATCCCAGCCCCTGCTTGTAAACAGTTTGAATACAAATCAAATCAATTCTTGCCAGGCAACTTACAACCAATTAGGCCAAAAAGCATTAGATATATACGCATTTTGTTGTTGGGTGTATCTACTTCCGTCTACTCTCCCCATCAGTCGTGCCGGCGGTGGCCCGTCCACGTACCTAGCCTATGCCATCTATGCTTGCCCTTTCTCTGTTCTCCCCGGGTTCTTCTTTTTCGCATCTCTGTCCGTCTTTTGCCCCTTTCGTTTCCCCATTCCCCATTTGTACCGTACCCTTCCAGAGTCTCCCGCCTGCTCCCTTTCCCCTCTTCCCCCCCCTCCTCATTTCACCTTCCCATTCGCCTATCCCCCCCTGTTGCTCCTTCCATGTGTTCTTTTATTTTTTCCTTGCGCGTCTCAGCCTGCATCCTACGTTCCGTAACCCGCCCCCTGTGCCAGTACCCCACTCCCTAAACCTGGAAAATAGCTCTGATTTCTTAACAAGCTGAATTTTCAGGATAGATCTAGGAATTGACGGAAATAACATACTAAAGTCACCCACGAAATCCTCCCTGGACTCTCTCCAAAGTCAAGATGCGGTCAAATGGCTGCCATTTTCACAATTTTTAATCGTATCTTTGCACCCCATAACCAGTTGGAAATCCAAATAAAGTGTCCGAACATATGTTTTTTAAACCACGGCCGAAAGGAATGCAATAAGTCATTATTTTGAGAGTTTAAAACTTACCAGTACCCAAAATCAAGATGTCGGTCAACAATGGCCGCCATTTTTTCCCATTTTTAATCGTATCTTTTGCAACCAAGACAAGTTGGAAATACACATAAAGTGTTCCGAACATATTTTTTTAATTAAGGCACAGGAATGCCAAGAAGTTGCATTTTTTAAGATTTTCAAAATTATAAGTTACCAAAATCCAGATGCGTTTTCCAAAAAAAAAATGCCGCCATTTTCTACTGTGTTATCATAACTTCATATGCAAATGAGACATACAATTAGTGGTCTTTACTATGGTTTTTAGGCCTACACATCTAATAAAAGCCTTTCTGGAGTGCCCAAAACTAATAGCTAACCACAAAAGACCACCTTTGTTATCTTAAGTTTATCCTAACCTTTACAACAATCATATTAGAAATACAATAAAGGGCTTAAAACATATGATTTAAAAAAATATACGGGAATTCTAATTGCCTATTTATCTTGCGTGGCAGCCGGACCAGCGGAATCCCTCAGCTTAGCCCGCTTGTTCCAGCTTTTGACCGCCATTGCACATTGGCGTGACAAATATACTTTTATGATGAATGATAGTAATTTCATTATGCAAATATTATGAATGGGCACTAACATTGACTATGCTTCAATTTTATTAGTAGAGATTTTGAAATGGAAAAAACACATGCCCGTCATTTTAACACAGTAATAAGTGAGAAAAGCTGCCTTAATAAGGGTGTTTTGCTAGCCCAGTGTCCAAAAAATAGTCCATCTGTATCTCTGTGTATCATGGTCACGATATTGGGGACAAAGAAAAATGACAAGTGACATTATTCATGTCAAGAGAGGGCAGCTTTATTAGCAAAAAGAAGGTATTAGATTTAGTAATTTTAATTAATTTCACACTGGGTTTGTCTCTCCCTGACCGTGGTTACGAAACACACAGCTTAGATAGGCAGTGCCCCCCACCATCCTCAAAGTAATGTCCATCTAGGCTATATGTCGCCTCCTGATGTCGTACCTTGGCAACAGGGTTCGCCAGTTTCTTCCACAGGCTGAAAAAACCACATTTTTTCGCGGTCTTTTTCCACTGGAAGAAAAGAAAAAACGGGTTTCTTCCACTGAAAGCGGAAGGGAAGAAGAAGAAGTCAAAGAAACTAAAAAAGTCATTAAAAATTTTCTATTTTAAAGCAACAATGACTTACAGTTGGGTTTTATATTATTACAGTGAACTGAAATATCAGTGAAAGAATGCAAAATAACCAGCAGGGACCCCCCCCCCTCTATCTGCCCCATGCCATGTGCATAATTAACTCACATTTATTATTAAGGCCTAAATATTAAAAAAAATTCTGGAAGAAACTGATTCTCACTTTTCACACCAGCAAGGCCGAGCAGACTCCTTAAAGACTGAACATCTTCAAAATATGTTATTGTTCCCTAACCCAGGTTCTCCCACTAAGCATTACAACAAACAAGAACACTAATGGTGCTACTTTTATGAATTGTTATTTAAAATTAAACAACGTGCCAAATTTAACCAAAAGATTTTAACAGCTTTTTCATTTTGTGATCTATACAATTCAATGTGATAGTATAAATGTGAACATGGAAAGACTTAGAAAATAAGTTACAATTATCATCTGTATAATTTGATAGCAAGTCAAAAAAAAATTGTAAAAAAAAATTTGACTATATTACTTGCCAAGGTATACTAACAGGCTATAAACTTGTAATTAATTTTGAAAAAAAAAAAGATTGTAAATTTTAAAGTACTAAAGTAGCCTGATGATTGAAGTGCAAAGCAAGATGATATGGTGCAAATTTAGTATGTTGTTCATAATACATTTCTTATTTCGTTCCAATTTCTGCCAGTTTCTTCCGGAAGAAGAAACGGGAAGGAAAACACCTTTTTTCAAGTTTCTTCCATTCTTCCGGAGAAATAGGTTTATTCCGGAGTTCCGACCCCTGTTGGCAAAACATATGTGCCCGATAATAAAGGAATGGCTTAGGCTGTGCCTCTTCTCTTTTTATACCGTTGTGCTCACATTCTACTTGAGCAGCCCTCTTGGCATATTGATGCAGTACACCTATAGGTTGCAAGACAAAGATCACATTAGAGATCTTTTAAAGTGCCCTTAGACTTTTTAACACCAATTACCAGAATACCAATCCATAGCCGGCGGGGTGTATCCAAACCGTTTAACCCTTATGAGCAGATTCTCGTAAAGCCGGCAGAGTACAGACACGTTAATTGTATCAAAAACTCTAGTTATAGCAGAGTCAGACGAGCTTGTTCTCAGTTATTGTCATCGGTCGGGGTGTCATGTTGGTGAATCGGCGCGCGACTACTATTATCTACTACAGATATGTACTTTGTCACCAATCCTTTAAAACAGTCTTCAACATTCGTGGAATTTCAGCTTGCCATCGGAGACAATATAGAACTCAATTTAGTTTCGACTACTGTGGACAGCTGTGGGATACTTATCTTTCAGTTCTGTCATAGATCTAAACTGATGCGTATGATATAGTCTGGCATCGCGGTCTCTATCTCAAGCTACTTCAAAGCCTTCCATGATGTCAAGGTCGTCAAGTTCATAATGCTGCTCATCAAGACAGACACTTGGTCCTGGAGGATTATCAATTGGTAATAATGCAGTAGTGGAAAGCGCAAACTTCGGAATGGTTGTCCCACGACAAGGTTCCGTCCTGGCATCCAGTCTTTTCAAACATTACATTCAGAATGCCAACAGAGAGATTGTTCGCAGTATTCCTACGCAGACGATATGGCATAGAATGAAATGTGCCCATTGAGTCTTCTGAGGCCTTAGAAATGGTTTGCAGAAAAGACCTAATCACTGAAGCCAATCATCCCCGATTGAATTGACACTTGAAATCAGGAAATCCAAGACCGTCAGCTTATATTTTTACCTTGCAAATCAATGCGCAAAACAAAATCAAACACACTCTAGATGGAGATGAAACTGTCCACGACTCAACACCGAAGGACCGTGCTGTCATAATGGACAGTAGCCTTATTTCCATCAACCACACACAAGGCAGGTCGCTGCCAAAGAAAGCAAAAAGTCTCGTGCAAATCTCCTCAGAAGGCTTGCACGCCAGGAACGGATGGGGTGCATCTTTCGACATTTACATACTCAACTGTTGTTTCTGGCATACTTAACTGCTGAATAACACTGCACCAATATAGAGTCACAGTTGTACACTCACATAAGATGATGTCGTTTTGAATGATGCAATGAAACTTATTAGGTGCCTTTTGGCAAACGCCTTGTAGAATATCTTACAATTTGTTGGCATAGCTCCTCTAAACTTTGGGAGGGGAACGTTCAGCTGATTCAAGGTCACCAAGAAGTGTGATGAACCTGTTAGCTAATCCCCCACCTCACTTTGCAACCCAATCCATCACACTGCAGTCACAGTATATCCCTACGATCATCCTGGATTGACAGATGGTATGAGCAATTAATGGTCATCCTCTACCTGAACCTAAAGCAGTTGGTGGAAAGCCCATCAAGCAAGCCAGGATTCGACCATGATAGGTAAGCATGGATGGGTCAAGCTCAACACACTCAGAACTGGATTGCAGTACAAAGCACTTGCTCAAATTGCATGTGTAGAGCACAATCCATTAGCCACCTCATAGATGACTGTGAGGTCTACAAGTCTCCCGTGATCAAAACCTCATCAACTGGTCGATGAAACTCTCAGCTGGTTAAAGACGGGTCGTCCAACTGAGATTTGTACTTAAACGAAAGGACGAGCTATATATACTACAACATATTTGACAAATCCGAATGCAGAATGGTTAAATGTAATATTGGAGTGATATAGGATCTAAGAGACTTTTTAACAATAGATACATGCTGACATTCCTAAAAACTTATGGGGGGGCGGCCGCATTCCTAAAATCACTTGATGATGAATACCGACCACATAGTCATAAAACTGGGCAACCGCAAAGTTCACAGTTTCCACGCTTTATCTCACGGTTTTTAAGAAGGGATGGGTTGTTGAACACTTGCCCTCAAAAATAAAAGGGTATGGCGACATGTTGCACCAAAATTACAAACAGACATCTCATTCACTCCAGACACTTTGCTCAAAACTGATGATTGTAGCAGTTAGCAAGAAACATCTTGGTTCTTATTGGAGACACCTGAATACACCTCCATGTACAGTAAATGCTATGTGAGTCAAAATTGGCAACATCACTGCACCGATAATTCATCTTATAAGATGGCAATGATGCTGAGAGAGATTGTGCATGGCAACATAATGGACCTAGGGTTGAAGATGATCACCAGGACGGTGAAAAAACATTGTAACCGGAAAACTATTCTATTTTTGTATTATTTGATATTATAATAAGATGAACAAGTTTTAAGCCATCTTGGTTGTGGCTACTTATGAGTATTGGACACTCTAAATAATGATTATTATAGAACTCTGTGCCTTAAAAACTATGTTTAGAACTTACATTTGTACTTCCAACTTGCCGACTTATCAAGTTATGATTCAATCAGGAAATGCCGGCCATTGGACGCCATCGTAGGTTGATGGATATTGTGAGTTTTTAGTCTAAAAATAATGAGATTCCTGTGCCTTAAAACAGATATATAGACACTGTTGTTTGTAATTGTCCAACTTGTCTGGTATTGGAAAGTTATGATTAAAAATAGAAAATGTCGGCACATTTTGGACGCAATCTTGGTTTTGAGGGTAGGGAGAGTCAGGGGGATTTTTAGGGGACTTTTAGTTATGTTATTCTACTAATAGTCCTGGAACCTATCTGAAAAATTCCGCTTGTTATCAGCATTCCTAGGTTAAAACTCTAATGACTTTGGCCTAAAAGAACAGTACAAAATAGAACATAGGCACAAATAGGGGGCGGAGGAACTATAATATAAAAAAAATCACTGGATGTTGGCTTATTACTAATATTAGAAAAAAAAAAAAGTTCATTAAAAGATATTCTATAGACAACCATGAAGCACTGGGCTATGTGCCTTGCTGTGGGGGAAGGGGAGGAGACTCTGCAAGCCCGTCAATGTAAAAAAAACAAAAAAACAGACAGCACCTCTACAGCACACGGTTTGAAAAGGGTGAATCAATATAATATAAGGGAATGAATATAACATGCGCACAGGGAATACCACACTGCAGATGGTCTATAGATTGTTCAATATTTCATATATTACATGAAATAATAATAATAGTAATAATACAATTGATAATTATTATAATATATACGGTAATAATAATGATAATAATTACTAATGAAACAATGATGATAATAAGAAAGATACAATTAAAAGATCATGATAGTAGTAATGATAATGATGGATGATTGATGATTAATAATAGTAATAATAGTAAATAAGTATTGGGCATTTTCAAGTTAATAGGGCCACAGCTCCCAGAACCACCAAAGCACGCAGGGATACAAGAAATTCACATTGCAGTAGAGTAGTTAACCTTTCAGGCGAGCCAGGGGCATACATTGCATACCCTGCACGCTGGAGATCCGGAGAGCAACAAATATTCAATTCAACTTATCCTCCGGAATAAAAGAGAAAATACCAAACATCAAGTATAAAGTGTCCACACGGAAAAAATCAACAGGCCTACTTGGCTGGATACTTTCCCGAAAACCACACCCATGCACACAGGGAATACAAAAGAAGAATCACATGCAGAAATTTGAACATGCCAGGCAAACCAGGTGCATATTACATTCCCCGCACGCACGAATAATTTGAGGTTTGAATTAGTGGTATACCCAAGGGGTGAAACGCATAAAAACCAGTCGTCCGTGCTGGCGCTGGCATTTTGGAATATGGCACGGAATAATTATCAGTTTGGGTGCTGATACAACATAATGTCAATTCGATACAAAAAAATCCGCCAAAATATCAGTTGTGGATGTTGGGTGCTATGGGTGGTTTTTTAAATTGTGTCATACCCATGGCCACACAAACGAATGAAAATGACAATCATCGTCTTGATTTAATAAACCGCCTCAATGAATAATCTTGCACCTAAGCGCGCATTGCATTATGAGAAAAAAGAGTATCTGAGCACAATGATAAAGGTACACTTAGTAGTACACCGGCCACCTCTAACACATAATTAAATTTGTATCACTAACCGATTAGTGTATATGCAAAGCCGGGCACCCACAGTATGTGCGAAGAAAGAAGCGGAGACAGCCCAATTGCTTTCTATTGGTGGGTACTCTAGGTTTTTCTTTTTTGTGGTCGGCACAACATGCGAGACGGTGATGAATTTCTAAAGATTACGTAACGTTTTGCCCTCTCATCCATTATAGAAACCTCTTTGGTATACCATCTATCAAGATCAATAAGAATCAGCCTGTCCGAACCGAATTTAAGCAATAAAATGTTGTATTACTATAATAGATAACATACCTCTTGTCACATTTCTTATCCCCACTTCCCCCGCTCCCACCTAGCATCCCCACCAATATACCATATCCAAAATATATAATATAAAATTTGACTTCATAGCGTTCATTGTAAGATGGGATGCATCAATTATCTAAAGTAAAGATTATAGATAACAATTTCAACACAAAGTTCACATAGAGGCTTAACAGCTCATAGCATGCACGAGTTCAAGTTCATAGTCTGATGATGTGAGAAGTTAAAAACGATATAAAAGGGAAAATTGCAGAATGTTAGGGTAGAGTTCATGCATATGGATTTAAAAGACAATTACCTTGAAAATAAGTTAGTCCTTCCACCACAGCGTTATCACAATAATTGAACTTTGGTTGCCCTTGACTCTGATTTTAGCATTCTTGCCTTGTGCCTTGAGTTGGTCTCTGATGGGTTATTAGAAGTTTCCTTGGTCTGCATAGCAGCTGAAGATGAGGTGCGCGTTTATCTTTTGCCATCAACAAAAATGTTAAGCTCTAGAGTAGAAATTTAGAACTGCCATCCACTGATCGCGAATTCGACGAATTTTGCGATGATTGGGTTGGTGTTATTGCCTCTAGTTTTAGTAGGGAGACGGTGGACATTAACAAACATAAATCTTGAGGTTTGCAATCCAGCTCGCGCAAGAGTTCGCGTGTAAAGTAAAACATGTTCAGTGTCTTCGGGTACAACTTGGGGACACAGTGAAAGAAAAGCAAAATTGCTTTTATATTATAAAGTTCATTTCAAGCTTACTTGTTTCAATTATTCATATTGTCTTCTTGTCTTGTCGGAGTTTTGGCACTGTTTCATCTCTCAGTTCATGTAAATCCTGGTCCATATACTTACACCGCGTTCCATTTCATCCATTATTCATTCCGGATAGACTTAATCTCTGTATTGACATCCTTGGAGCTGTTGTGGAAGTCCATCAAACCTGTCTGCATCTAATTATACACTTCTTAAGAAGGGATTAGCGTGTTCATGTCCACGGCTCTAGGCGGCACGGCCGCTGATAACACCTCCGCTAGAGTTCCCCGTGATGCACAGTGACACTAGCACCTGTGTTGTTTTTGGTATTCGCCATAGCGACGCGGGCATGAAATCAGTTCAAAGGTGAGATTAAAAAACGTGCAAAAAGACGATAATAACTGAATAGTCTGTAGCAAGAATATCATCCGTTGAAGGTACAAAACCAAAGTTACTAGACGTTAAACACAATAATAAGTATATCCTCATAGAAAGTGGTCAAATTTCAGGCAGGCAGAACTCGGAGAGCTCAAAAAAAACACGTTCTAGCAAATGGCGGCCTAGAGCTATTAGTCCACTTTTAGGTGTGATGGATCAAAAAGTCCAAAAGGACCATTTAAGGGGGTTAGGTTTGCTTTACCAAAAAGTACACTTTTTCGAAGTACCGCAACCCCCCCCCAAAAAAAAAACAACTGCGTACGGCCCTGCTCAGAATCGACCCCCGTCACCCACTACGCACCCCATCAAACCTGAAGGTTTGTATCATGCGAAGGCTTGTATTGTTCTCATTTATCCATAAATATTTGGCTGAACCCACTATGGTGCTAAGACGTGATTCATTATATAATCCCTTAAATTTTTTGCCCACTTTTTTAAAAATCATGATTTTTTTATAATGTGTTTTTAGTCAGGTGGAATTTTAGGCACACAGCATGAAGGATGGAAATGAAGTACAGACTTTTTCTATTGAAGATTTAAGTTTATTACGACCTAAGCCAATAATTGCTGGAGGGTGTGTGCAAACATTTGTTGCAGTGGCATTTTTAAAAATCCAATATGGCTGCTACTACCATGTCCAAAATCACAAAAAATCTCTTAAGTATTTACGATAGAGACAACTATTTCTCGGTACTCCGGTGATTAGCACAAGGAAGTGTTGGTAATGTAATTTTGTCATACATTGCCACAAAAAATACAATATGGCTGCTTCAAAAGTCAATATGCGCTCGGAATCATTATAATGATCTTAACTCCCCCTTTTTATACCTATTTATTCTACATGAATACATACTGAACCCCTAAAATATGTTCTGCAGGGGTTCAAAATCTGTTACAATTGATCACATATGCAGGCGTTACTTAACACCTCTAGAATGCATTTCCAACGCATCCGGACACGGTCAAATGATCTGCACATTTTTGCAGTGTAGAGGCTTCATTCCAGTGTCTATACGCCGGCTTTATGCTAGACTTAGATTTTTTTTTTTTTCTTCGATACATGATTTGATCACTAGAAACCCCTTATTTGGCATTCTCTGTAATGGACATTTTCTCAATTCAAGATCGCAGCCAATCAATACAGCCCGCCTTTAAACATAGTTTTAAAAACCTACATTAATTGTACTTAAGGTTATTTAAAGGTGAAATAAAAATTATTATAAAAGTGAAATTAAGGTGTGGGATAAGTATTTGACCAGTTGACATTATTATCTGGAATTTTTGTTTCTTTAACATGCAAATGTTACGATGGGGGCCAATGTGGCTGCCTTGTTACCTTCTTTAAAACCTATAAAAATTACGATACATTGTAATTGATTAGATTAAAACTCCCAAATGAGTTATTAAAGTTTAAATTAAAGTATGAGATTATGTCCTTGAGCATTAATAACTCATATCTGGTATAGTTGTTTTGACAACATGCTTAAAATTAAAGATGCGAGCCAATATATTATGAATAATGACCTTGTAGATTTTAAAGATCTAAAAGGCAGTCATATTACGCCATCTTGATTGGTAAGTTGTTAACACATTTGACATGTTAATATATGAGTTCTACTGGGTATAGAGTCCAGAATTATGCCTCTATCAACAAATACTTGATGAGTGGATGGTCAATTGATTATTTCAGGGTATTGGGTTTGGGGTGGCCATATTGGATTGATGTAATGCTGTGTGATCAAATCACTTTAAATAACTCGTCCAAAGGAATCCTCGTGCTTTGAACCGGATTTAGAGCATAAAATTATGGCCATTTGAGAATGAATGAATTTGAGAGTGATGCCCACTGCACGAAATTTGCACACCCTCCAGAAATTATGGCTTAGGTCTTCATAAACAAAAATCGATCGATAGAAAAAGTCTGTACGCCATTCAACCTGTGCCACAATTCCATGACTACTGTGTTTAGGGGGAAATTGCTCATCTATTTAGTACGACAAATAACGCTACCTACTTTTTTGCGGTGTGTCAGGTGTAGTCTTTTTCTTTAAAGACGAAAGGATATAGATTTTCATCTTGATGATGACCTTGATCCCAATACCCCCATCTGTTAATTGAACCCGTGTATTAACCTGCACAGTGCACGAGATTACTCCTTTGTCCGTAATGAAGTGTAGGATTAGATTTGATGTGCAAAGCTTCCATTAGCTTTATTTGGGCTTTAAGACCCACATTTTCAACATCGTTGTCACCCACAGACCCCATAAGTGCTTCGGGAAAATTTCACCCACTAAATATCCCATATTTCTTGAAAACATTGCACTGAAAGACCTATAGAAATTATCATCGACCATTTCCATCATAATTACATTTCTGCTGCTTTGCGTAATTAAATTCGACGAAGAAATTATTTTTAAAGTTTAAGTTTCACGAACGGACGGCGATCCGTTGAGGTAAGCCACCACTGATCTATTTTGATTGGGTAAATTTTACTGTAGTAGAATTCTGAATTTGCGCACGCGTTGAAAGCTAATATCGCTACGGTGAATTAATTTAAGCTCGCCAAGTTTGTTTACTTCTCATATTATAAAAACCTTTTGAGATAAACACCATCGCCAGAATCAAATGATGCCACAGCATGGAAGTAATCCGGGGTGCGACGGGAGGGGTTTCAAGGAAATTTATAATCAGATATTTAACAGATGTGAGGAAATTTACTCCGTGTTCATAACTTTCACATCGATTTGCCCACTTATGAGCCATACCGATATAGAGCATCTCGTGGGGTGACAAGTTTTGGTGCGTTGTAAGTTTAGTGCTTTTAAATTAAAAATGGTCACCATGATGTTAAAAATTTGGTTATTCGGTATTTTAGCTTGTACTTGGAGTGATATTGTTGTATCTCCGCTCCCCGTATTCGTATGTTGAAAAAAAATTATCATAAATACCATGACTTATAATTATTTAATGTTTTGATTGACCACTTATTGGTTAAAGATTAATGTCGAGTAAGCAGTTATCAATTTCAGACTTTTTCAACCCAGTTCTTTAATCGACGTTCATTGTTGTTATAGTAAAGAGAGTGCACCCGTCAATCAAAAATGTTTAGCGTAACGAATCCCTAGACACTTTAATACGGAACAATCTCATCCGCGAAATTGAAGATGATTTGATTGAAACTCTATCAAATAGACAAATTTACAAAAAAGCTTCTTTTTAGACCGTCTTCCGACTCGTTTTCAAGCTTCACGCGCGCCATAGGCCTACATCCATCTGAACTTGACTGACACATCGAGTGGCCAAATCTCCAGCCCCATTTCCGGTAGGTTTCGCCTTCGCCCTCACTTAAGGGAAGTCAAGAATCAAAATGGCCACAACAGATCAACATATGGGCCCCCACTGTATTGGTGATGGACAATTCACAAGGGCACCAAAATTCATGATCATTTCCGGGCCCGATTGACCTCGCCATTTGGCCTATACAAAACGTAGCCAAACGTTGACATGTGGAGTAAATATTTGTGCGCTGTCTAAAGGAATTCGACTAAACATGAACTGCACGGCCAGGTCTATATGAAAAACCCCGGGTCTTGAATAGTGCCCGTAATATACATAGTTATTTATGCATATGCAAAACTAGGCGTTTGCCATAAACTCCGTTGCGTATGCAAAACTAGGTTTTGCAAAAACGAGGCGGGTTTTGCTATTTAAAACCCTAGTTTTGCACGCAGCACCCGGGATACGTGCAAGCAAAGTTTCCTCCAGATATTGAAATACGTCCGTGTTACTACAAATTAAACATTAGTTGATGGATACCTTTAAATTCCTTAAACATCTCAGGAAAATGCGCCCAACTTGTTTTATCGATGCATTAAAAAAAACTGAAGTGAATAAGCCGGGAAAAGACGTTTCTTTTGTGCAGGTGAGGTAAAATGGACCCTGATTGTGTCAGTAGCTGCCATTGGAATCCTTATGTAACATTTACCTCAACAATATTGTGATATCATCAAAAAGCTTAATCTATTACCTTTAATATGCTCCAAAGATCATTCCCATCGGTTAGATATTATAGGTCGAACCAAAGTATTTTAGATCAAGTAGTCGGTTTTACGCTTTATCCACGGATTCACATTTTAAAAAGAGGTTGTAGCATGTTTCGGTGTACAAAGGGAGTTTCCGTAACCCGACCCATCTGACACATTTTTTTTCTGACACACCCACGAATTCGGAAACATTTCACGGAATAAAGCACATGTTTATTCCGTTAAGGTTGCTGAATTCATAAGTGTGTCAGAAAAAAAGTGTTTCAGATGGGTCAGGTTACGGAAAGTCTCGTATAGAAAAGACAATACATAAGCATTAAGGTTGTCACTGATGTTTGTTTCTTCGCATGGTTTGTGCTCAATCAACTCTATAGAAACTGATATATGTATCAAGTTACTTTATATTTCAGATGATTTTTGTGAGTGATAAGGGCATATTTATAGAAAGAAAAGGAGAGGTCATCTTTGGCAAATTTTGACGCATTTTGTGGGCAAACAGCGTCCAATTTATTCCGTGGATAGAGCGTAAGCTTGACCTATACCTATAACCAAATGGAATGATTATTCTAAGCTAATTAAAAGCTAATTAAATTAAAGCTAATAAAAAGGTTTCCGCTGGTACCACATGTGTTGAGGTATGTATTCCTTACAGATGTAAAATGATGGATGCAATCAGGGTCTATTTTTTACTCATCCTGTGAAAAAAGATGGTTTAGTATTTCCTGTCGTGCACGAAAGAAAATCTAAATATCTTTCTCCGGGCCGATTATTGGCCATGGGATCAAAGGAAAATTTTTCATTTTGATTACATACTTCGCAGAAGTAAACCATTTTCCCACTATAAATAATAATAAATAATTACCATTTGTTGGGTATGGCAATGGTAAAGGTTGCACATTTTCATGAAAATGAATAAAATGCCATCTCAATTTCGTTTCTGAATATCAGTGATCAAAGAACATACACTATGCTGCATTGACTAAAGCAAATCGACCGTATTCAATGCCAGCCATGTTGGTGGACAAGATAGACGCATTCCAGTACTACAATACAATCCCTGTGCAATCGCTAAACATGGATCGATTGACAGCTTAATGTATTGTAGTCCTGGAATGTATGCATCTTGTCCACCAACATGTCTGGTGGCTGACGTCATATTGAATACGGTCTATAGTGGCGTTATTGATAAGTAAATCCACCTGGTATTCAGCGGACAAAGCACTTCAGATTCCCCTTTGTTTATTTGGAACTGCAGAGCCATTGTTACTGTCCATACAGCTGAAAAGATGTCAGGCGTTATAGACTCGTTATCCCGCCCAGTTTAGGGTAGATGTTTTTCACATGAGCCCCAAGTACGCAAATGAGGTATTGCCATTGATTCCGTCATGCTCTGTATGATGTTGTTAAGTAGCGCAGGACGGAATCAATTGCAATACCTGATTTGTATACTTGTGACTCATATATGAAATGTCTACCCAGTTTGGATTGAGCTGGCCTCGTTCGCGATTAAATAAACTTTGAGATTCTACTGTGAGTTCCATAATTTTGACTGTATATTTCATCATTTATTGAAAAAAGAAACTAATGTGAACAAAACTCATGGTGGATATGTTGCTTGGTAAGCTGTGACCTAACATCTTTGTGCAGAACTAAGATCCAGAACATATTGCTGGACCTATTTTCTATTAAATTTACCACCATGTATTTAGAAAATACAAAAGAAGGGGGTCTAGCGACCTATGCTAACAACACGGTATATTGAATAGAAATGGGGTTACGCGGCAAGTTACTTTAAGTTTTGTTTCGCACAAAGATGTTAGGTCACAGTCTGCCAAACTACTTTCTTTCATGATTTTTTGTTCATCTTTGTTTCCTTTTCGGAAAAATGATGAATTATATGGTCAAAGTTAATTGAACGCGCAGTAGAAGCCTAAGGTTTATTTATTCGTGAAAGAGGATAAGTATCTTGTGCTTTGTTCATGAAAAAAATAGCTCAATCTTAATCGGGTGATGAGCACCTGAAATCTGTTTCAACTGTGTGGGTAATAACAATGGCTCTGTACTTCCAGATAAAAAGTGCTTTATCCTCTGCATACCGAGCGGATTTACTGGATATCAACAGTGCTATTATTTGCTCGAGTCAATGCAGCATGATGTACATCTACTGGTCACTGATATTTAGGAAAAGAAATTGTGATGACATTTTATTCATTTTCAATCAAATGTGCAACTTTTGCACTTGACATACCCTATAGTATTGAAAGGTATAATTAGACAATAATAACTGCGCAGAAATCAGTTACTTCGCGTAAAAATCAATGTATTGGTATCTTTGATATTGGCAATTTGGCATAGATGTGATAACATAAACTGCAAGTTCCGACTTGAGATCAAACAACTTCTCCCTGCAAATGTTCCAGATTTTAAAGGGTGATATTGTGCACCAAGCCGTTTGACTGCAAACACGTACATTCTTGCGCTTTGTTTCTTCTGTACAGACTGTCCCAACAAACTACACAATCAAAGATTATTTTTTTTGATCAAAAACTTAAGTTCACCTCAACTGAAGATTAACTGAGTCTTTTTAATTTCTTTTAGGAGTTTTCCAGCTTCCATGAAATTTGTTGGTTGGTGTAATTTGGGGGTCCGGTTCAGGGGTTATGGCCAATTATCTGAGACACTTGAAAAACCCGCTGGTACAGTAAAATAAAAAGAAATAGGTAAAAATTGCTGTTTTTTGTGATATAACATACCGTAATTGATAACTTTATATAATTTATTCCCCTAGTTTGGTCTAGCCGTCGGTTGGGCAACTGGCAACGAAAAATGACTTGCAACAGAACGTGCAACGACAAGTTGGAAGTGTCGTAATCCTGCCAGTTCGTCGACACTTTGGCCTACCCTATGATATTAAAACGTGGTCCAAAAGCGCCTCAAAAGCTAATGACCCCATTTTGTAAAATTTGTCTTTTGCTCTCATTTCAACAAAAACTGTGTACCGAACCTAGTAGTTGACACGAAGGGTTGGTCAAAAACACGTGCGCTAGGCCTACCGGAAAACAAACTTTTTTAAATCCTGCTGTCAGTAACTTGTGTCAGAAATATTCTTTTGTAAGATAAAGATTGAAATAATTCTACATGATTAATGTATATTTCAAGAAATTAACCATAGGTTGTAAGAATAAGCTAAGCCATAAAAAAAATAATAAATTTAGTCTGGCACCCTTAATCCCATACGCGAACTAACTTTGTCGCCTCAAAAACCAGGTCTAGTTAGCACAGCTCAATTCCATTTGATAAACACTTGAGCTCCATGGAAACCAGGACATCTCTGCACAGATTTACCCGATGAAATATTCAGTGATGTCTGGTATACATGATGAAACTAATAAATGGAAATAATAGAACACGCGAGTGAGAGATGTTTTACAGTTAGAAAGATGCTAGCAGAAACATCATCAATGTTATAAATAAAATTAACAATAAACACATTGGCATATGGCTAACTCTCAAGAGTTACACAGAGGGGGGATGATAACTCTATAAAATGATACTCATAAAGCATACTTATTCGACACTTTGAAGTCTGCGCGGTGTTAAATATAAGCGCACTGAAAAATTCTGTAAATGGGTTAAGAAAGCACTCCATAGGTGAGGAAGTATTGTGCAGCAATAACGCCTTAGGCACGTAGTGAGTTTTAAAGCCACCATTCTCCTTTCCACCAGTTTAAGATTTGCCGGGCAGCAGGGGCATCCCAACATCATTTTCAATGTAGAGTACATTAACAACAAATAAGCACTGAAGTATGCAAATCACCTAATTATACTCAATAGGTATGAATTCTAATATGCTATTTTATTTCATGGTTTAAAAAATAAAATAGAAGCAGATATGATCCCATTGCCCAGTAATCCTTGAAATGGAGACAAACTCATCCAAATATCAATAAAACCAGATTTCCCCACTTTGACCTGCAACTCAACATTTATACCATTAAAAAGACATCAATACAAATGAACAAAGATATTGAAAAGTTTTCATTTTAAATTGTCCATAATATTCATATCCTATTTTATAGTATAACAAAAATTGCGATGACAGAAAAAACATCAGAAAAGGACTTCGAATTTAAAAGAACTCTTTGATTTTTGATGAAAATAAAATGAAAATATTGCTTTTATACATTTTTTTTAAAAAAGTGTAACATTCAGAAATTATTTTTTTAAAGGTTAAAAGCACTTTCAAGAAAATGTGATATAGTTCCATGGGTAGAATAGTTTCTTTGCTACGCAAAACTTTTCCCTGATCAATTTGGACGCTTTTAAAGGAAATTAAAGCAAAATTACGAAAGCATGTTAAATTAACGTTGAGCCACTCCCACTCTCTGTGTTGGGAAGTTGTTCTTAGTAATGAGCATGGTGAAAGCTGTTGAAACTTCTGGGATGCTTGACAAACCATTTGCAGTAGGCCATCCTTCTTGGAAGATCATTTTCAAAGAGTGCTTTCCTCTGTTGGATGTGGTACAAATGCCAAACCAGATCAATCCTTGTGATACGGTAAAAAGATGACGAAGACAATTGTAATGTATTCCTTTTTGAGCTTGGATTTCCTTGGAGTGCCTTTTTATGTTGTTGGCGTTTGCCGGAGTTCTTGCTTTTCTTTGCCTTTCATTGTTGTCTCTTTTTCTATTTAAGCTCACTCCGTGTATCCGGTATTTGTTTCATTTATTGTATTCTTGTTTGGCAAACACGGTAATTGGCTATTAGGAAAATTGATGAGAACACAAACGAATGTTTTCTACATGTCATCTTGTCTGAATGAAAGTTGTCAACTCAATCACATGCTCTTCAGTGGCGAATTATGGCTGTTGATGGTTACCAGGCTGAGAACCAGCCATCTGGATACAATGCTCAATGTGTAACGATATACCTTTAATCTGAGATTTAATGCAACTTTTTACAATCAATACTGCAACCGGAATTAAAATATTCAAAAGTAATGTTAATATGTTCACACTTCTTTGGGAAGTTATGCACTAAATCCAATGCCTTTTCAATACATTTTCGCTACTTACCAAGATTAAAGGGATTTATTGGTATGAATCTGTCGGCACATATATAATGAAATATCTCTAAATATGACGTACCAGATGGTTTTCATGGTCATTGGAGTATTCCTTGCGAAGAAAACACCATTTTCATGCTTAACTTTCGAAGCAGTAGACGATTTAACGAAGCCGCCATGTTTATTATTTACGCTATCGTTTTGCCACAAGCCATGTTTAGTCAATTGAAAGATGTTCGGTGGTTAGTCAAGTTCGGGCCTGTATGAAAGGGACTATCGCGTTTACTTTACCATTGAAAGTAAAACACAGCTTTAATAAAAGTTTTCCTTTAAAATAGATAAATTGAGCTGGGTTTCTGAGAAATATAGTTTTTAAAATAAAATTAGAAATATTCATCATACAAAGAAGAGTTACTCGGTACATGAAAAGTACGTAGATTGCTGAACCGCGAATTAGTGTGGTTCGAACACTGATAGCTATACAATCGATTGGAAACCTGGGCTTAGTAATTGAGGCACTGACGGCCATATTGGTATTCCAAAAGAGCCCAAGCCAGATGTTAAGACCCGGTCGTTTAACAAAATGTGTTTCATTGAAATGTGGACTTAAGCGACATACAGACTTCACGAATAAGACAATCCATTGAGATCATTGTATTTGCGCGTATGGGATGGCATGTCCCTATTAACCGGGATACAAACTTTGTTAAACAGGTGTCTATGGGATGCTATTGTGTTGGTGAACAGGGAAATGTCCGCCCGTTGCTCCATTATCTAATATACAATTACTGTTGTTGTAGCCAATCAATTGTAAGCGATCAGTGGTTACAGTGCGACTGCGATAAAACTTAAATATTTAGCGCCCCCTTTCAAATGTCCACGTTTCATGGATTGTTAATGTTTAGGCCAACTAAAAACCTTTGTTAATCACAAATGATATCTAAAACACCCATCTTTCATTTTTCTCAACTCACTGAGGTTTAAAAAAGTGTGTTTTTTTGCAATAAAAAATTTCTAAACGAACTTTCGCTCTATCTGTGTGTGCGAAAGAAGTTCAAAGGATGAGCTTGGGGCAAAACTTGGCTGAAGTCACGTGATATATTTCGTTGGCTTTCGGTGTCGGTATTTGCATGCGGCGTTGTAAATAATACCACAGGGAATTACACATGGTACTTCCATGATTGCTGCATACAGTTGTGTACATTTGTTGGCAATAAAATCTGGATTTTTTCGCAGGAAATACTCCAATGGCCATGAAAAAAATTGGTATGTGGTTATTTAGGATATTCATTATATATGTGCCATAGATTCATACCATATAATCACTTTCAAACACTCCAGGTGAAAGGTGGCCCAACTAAAATTACATAATCATGATAATGGTACTGAGTGTATCTTTGATCTCAGTAGGTCCTGAAATGGGACGCGGTGAAATGTCAATTGATAGCGGAATAATGAGGCTTTGTTTCCGAACGATTTTTGGCCACACTCTGTACTAGGATATATATTTTGTATTTTTGATGATTACCGTTTTTGATTTTTTAACTACTAGCTTAGTTTGCCTGTAGCTTTTAGGCCAATAGTATATTTGTAACCTGGACATTTTTGGTAACAAGCTGATTGTTTCAGGGATAGGTCCAGGAAGATGTGTAGAATCACTGATAAAAAGTCCGATAACACCCCCTGGTGGAATTCTTCAAAATCACAAGATGGTCCAAAATGGCCGCCATTTTGGTATTGTTCATTAATTCCCAACCCTTACAAGCTAGAAACAAAATAAGGGTATCCCAAACATAGTTTTGAGGTTAAGGATTAACACTGTCCAACACTATAAGGTCATTTAACCTTTGCAAGTATCCAAAATCCAAATAGTACCCAAATTTGCTGCCGTTCGAATCCGTGTGGAGAAATAGGAAAATGGTCAATTTTAGATAAATAAATTAGGACACAGGGAATCATACAATTTGGTTGATACTTCTAACTACCAGACAAACTTAACAAGCTAAAACGGCAAGTTTGTTTCGTAAAATTTTTGGAATTTTGAAAATTGTATCAGTTGGTTGATCAAGTCGATGCTCAAAAATGGAAGAAAGGAAGTGTCTATTTAAAGGCACACGTTGAGAACGTAAAACCTTCCATGTAAAAAGAAGCAGTACCGAGTAAAGTTGTGTGGGAAAGACGATTAATGTCTATTATTTAAAAAATAGAAAATTGGTAGAAATATTATGTTGACCTTGAAGTTAAACAGCACTAGTATATAATAACCATTTCAATTAGGCCCATATAAAAGGAGCGAGTTGTAAATAATACCACAGATCATTACAATATAGTAAGATCCTGACACTGGACTAATAAGATAAATTATGGGCCATTGAGAGCGCAGTGTGCTCGTGTTCGTGAAGTCCAAAATCACAGTGGCGATTAGGTCTCACCGTCCAGGTGGAATCAGGCCCAGGACTCCTCCCGGGGACCAGGATCATGGGCGGAAGCAAAAGCAATTCTGTGGAACTATCTGATCCCCGAAGGGGTTGGTACTATAGTCACCATGTTAATCACACCTCTTGGCGAGCTTGATCATCTGAAAGTTCTCCTAAGTTTTCAGGAGATATGCCAGATAGAACTGGAAGGTATTCTCTTGGCGTAACCAAAGGCAACCACTAAACAAGTCTCATCATTCGAACGAATCAATCTGTGTGAGTGCACCACCGAGACTCACCAGGTGCGCACACTCAACCAGCCGATGCATGCCAAAGCAACAGCCTGTGTATGCACGCGCCAAAGGACGCACCCCACCCAGCCCCCGCGAGCCCCCTGAGGAGACCAACACGAGGCCGCGTCTCTGTAGCGGCGCCTTGGTGTAATTTGAAAGGAAGGCTGTGGTCCATCATGACGCCAAAACACCCTGGTGCAGGCCCATGCGGCAGCCCATACCATGCATCTTAGAGCGTGTTAAGTTTTATTTTTGCGCACCGACTGCAAGGTGAAAATGGAGCTGGCCGGCTCTGAGCCTGCCGAGTTCCGCACCATCAGTGGAATAATTGACCCACAGTGATCAGGTTCCTTGCCGCCATACCTCTAAGGCTCCAAAGACACCAGCGCCATTCAAGTACCGTATCGTTTGGACAGGAGCATTGCCAAACAATCTCCCTTTGGCACATCATGAGATGCAAATGTTGAAAAGAGGCGCTCAGGACAGACCCCGAGGAACGCCCGAAGTAGGTTGACATCCACTGCACTGCCCACATGATGTCTCCAGGACGAAGATCCATCCCGGATGAGCAGCATCATGAACATGACAGGCCCGACATCAGGGAAGACCCGGAGCAGCCTGAGGCAGATCTGATGCCGACTTATCCCATACACAGCAAGTTAGGTCTTTGAACAGGGCCGTAGCAGGATGTTTTTTTTGGGGGGGGGGACCTTTTTTTGGGTAAAAGTGGACCTAAACCCCAGAATGCTCCTTTTTATTACTTATCACCGAAAAGTGGGCTGTCTTGTCAAAAACTTTGGACCTTTTTTTACAAAAATTCAGAGAAAGTGGACCTTTTGCCCCGTTTGGGGGCATTGCGTTCCCCACTGCGTAAAGGCCTGTCTATGGAGACTGCTCCAAACTCCACCGGTCTGTATGGAAGACTGTCCTGCATGTGTGTGGTTAACTACGAAACGTGATTGTTGGACCGTACGCAGTGCCAAAATTGGCGACGGATCCCATGCACGGCCGTGGGAACGTGATTGACCGGTGTTCTATGTTAGGAAAAACAACAGCCAACCCGCTAGAGGAAATGTGACATAGCGTTTTTTGGATTGGGTATATTCACACCCTATAAAAATTGTCTTTGTTCCTGTGGAAATAATGGAAAAAATTATTAATTTGAAACCAATTAAGCTTGTTTTTACCGCATACATGTTATATGGTGACAAACGGCAACTTGGAATAGTCCTAATTCATTTTTGGAGACCAAGTAACATTTTTGATCCAACACTAACTAATGTGAAGTAAAACTATGTCAGTACAGACCATTTTAATTTTTTTAATATTTTTATTCTTTACATTGTTTTGACCCCATATAATGGTTTGGTGTTTGATTGGGTCTAATCCCCGTAATTGGTGCAAGCTGGTGGAAGGCAAGTTCCTATATTTGCAATATATGTCCTAAGATGTGAAAGAAACGAGGAACTCTGATACGTGATTTAAATGTGGCTCTTTATTTTTATATACTTATTTTCTTGTATCTGAATATCATTAGTCAATAGTACACAATATATTAGTAATGGTATTTTGGGATTCCATTAAATAAAGTACTATATTTTTAGGATCTACATTTTTCTGAACACTGCGGTTCACGATTTCTGCAAAAAAAAATGGCGGCCATCTTTGGGCGTCCATTTTTAATTTTGAGTACTTGACAGCGTTGAAATCCTGTTATGTTTTAAATAGATACACATTACTCAAAAAATATGTTTGGATATGTTTGTTTTGTTTTTTAAACATGTATAGTTCCAAAAATATATCAAATATTTGAAAAAGGCCATTTTGGACGCATCTTGGATTTCGGAAAATGCCACCAGGGGATTTGCGGGGACTTTTGTCAGTGATAGTACACATGTTTTCCAGCAATTACTGATAAAAATCAGGTTGTTACCAAAAATGTCCACTATTCGGCTATATGAGCTATACTACTGGGCTATTTACGTATGTTACATTTCAAAGCACACATTTGTCATTATGATGAGGGGTGTATGTAATAACGTCATAATTTGAGTTTGCTATAAGTAGAAAGGTAGAAAATATAATTCTTCGCCTTCTAGTGACATTATTTTAAATTTAATATTACAATGAATGGAATCTTTAATGCAATTTGACAACTGAGAAAGTACAACAATAACTACAAAATCAAGTGAAAAAATAAACAATTTGTTTTAATCACCAAAAAAGTAAAATTATCGGGAAGGTTTAAAAAAATTACTTTTGCTTAAGTAGGAAAGTACGAAAGAATTAGGACTACACTATTCATTGTCCAGCACTAAGTTTGTGGATTTACTAAAAAAACGGCATAAAAAAAAAAAAAAAACAAAAAAAAAACCCCACCAACTTTAGTTTTCATTATCCCAATCAACTAATAAAACTACTTAATTTCCTTGATCAGCGCGATTGGCTAAACACCCAATCTAACCGATGTACTCATGGTTTGGAAATTGCGCCTTGTTGATCACGTGACAGCAACAGAGCTTATTCCCCCCCAAAAACTTGATTGTATGATTTTAATGCTTTCCCCCTCTATACAAACAGTTTTAGTACTTAATGGATGATTTTTTTCACGTAATTTAAAAAGTTTAGTAGTTTTTAGAATTCTGCAGCATTTTCTCCCTACGCGGTACGGATATGTGGTGAGTACAGTAAAGTAAGGGTAGGAATAGTGTAATGCATCATGGGATAGTTTAAACCATCCTGGGAGTATCCTGTGTGGTGAAAATCGAGATATTAGCAAGTGGTATATAAGTATTCTGACAACTGCCAATAAAGCGCAAGGTATAATGCAACGAACTGCCAAACGTATACCAATTATAAGGTACTAGTACATTGGAAATGTAAATAATGTTTTGGTTTAGTTTTTCTACAATTTTGACACCATGTTTTTCAAGTACAAAATTCATGGCGAATCTGAAAATCAAGGTTGTCATTTTTAAAATGTGTTCTGGGGTGTTTTATAAGGGGGGGGGGGATTTGCACAGGGGGAAAAAATAAAGTGTTTAAATTGTTTTAAAATTGTACCAATCTGTTCGGTGGCTCATAAGGGTTCTAAATAAGTATATAGTTGGCCATATTACGCCCTTTTTTTAGACCATAGGCTAAGAAATTTTCAAGGTCATTATTATAGCATGGTCCGATTTTGTTGAAACTATTTTTAAATCGTTCGTTGGGTTATACTAATAAGAAAATGTACATAGATTCTGGGTTTAACCTTTCAAAGTGAGAGTTTTTTTCAGGATTTTGACTAGTGGTCTCCCATAGTCCCTGTGAACCACGGCCATATTTGCGCTCTTAATTACATCAAAACGTCCTTGGCAACGGGAACCTGTATATTTTCGGCTTCTGTACAGTAAGACCGAACAAGTTCACCATTTTTAAAACAAACGTTGAATCGACATTTTAACCCCAGTGTGACATTGAACCCGCTTTGCCTTGTAACCTTGTATATAAACCCTCAGGTCGGGTAAAACTATAACCTTTCTGTAACCTGAAAGGTACTGAACTTGATGGTATACTTTAAAAACACCATTTCCCCCGACATTTTGACCCCTGTATAAACCCTTTGCCTAGAATACATCCAAGAACACATTAAAAAAATGACACCGATTGATTTTGGATCCTCATACAATTTGGATTTAGAAAACCTTGGTTGCAAGATTGTATGATGAAATTTTTACGAAAATACAATTCCACATGTACTATACATGGATACAATTGAGAGACACTGTCACGATGGTCATTCAGCATATTTTAAGGCTCATTTATGCCAGCATGATGGTATAGTTGTAATATAGGTAAAGCTATTTAGAAGAGGTCGAGTTGTAAGTCGCTTGGAATATGCCACCTTCGTATTGCATAATCAACAGCGTGATCCACTTTTTTTGTGGATATCCGCATTCTTTTTTGGATGCGGGTAGTTTTCCCATCACCAGCTGCCGTAAGCCTTAAACAAATGGTTCACTTCTTTAAATTTCTTGCACGGCATCTGGAACACAATGCTTTTAAATGTCTGAAAATGCACTAGTTATGTTATGATTAATAACATGTTAGACTGATATGTTTTCTCAAATTTAATGGCAATTTACTCCAAGCTCACCGATTTCATCTCGATTGGCCCACTATTACCCATACCGAGAGCTTTTTGTGCTGGGCATTTCGATGCACTCTACCTTTGGTGTTTCATAACTAAAAAAAATCCGGTCACATGTTGAAAAGGCGGTCATTTGGTGAATTAATCTTGTACCTTGGGGTAATTCAGGTTGGTAATGAAGGCAGATTGGGCATGATTCTTTTAATAATGTATAGAATTGGCAAAAGGAATGTAAACTGGCGAGTATTTCTGTAAATCTCAGCCAACAAATGAGGAGTTTAATTTCAAAAGGCGCTAACTCCAATAGCTGTTTTGTGTGATTATTGTTGTGGTTATTTTTAAAATTTTAAGTTGAATTACACGGAATGGATTGCTTTCATGTGTGCAATTTTCTTAATAATATAAATACAAAGTACAATTTTGCCCCCTAAAATTAGTAAATGCAAAGTTCAAAATGGCGAACTTTGGATTTAGTTCCTTTTGGAAAAAAATAATTTACCATATTCTTACCGTGTTATTAATAATTATGTTTTAAAATTTCAATTTTAATGGTGTGGGGACGGGGTTGTCGATCGGATCATCCACCATGGGATTTGCAGTGAGTTGCGTTGAACAGCAGCAGAAAGTGATCAATATAATTTTTCAGCAACGCAACAGAATGCAGTGCGGTATGAACGGATCCGACTTTTAGAGTTTGTATTTTCTTACTCTTTGGTGTTTAAGTTAATACTTTCCTTCAAAACATGTTTTGTGGGATTTTCTGTTTTGCTGTCTTCCGCCTGAAAAAGGATCCTTCGAACTGTTTCCGTCATATGTGTTTCTGTGGCTCAACTGTCTCGAGCGTCTCTATGGTCAAGGTGACTTAATTTGGTCTAATCCCACTTGGTCTAATGGCTATTTTGTCTAACTCCAATTGGCCTAATATCATTAGTCTAATAACCATTTAGTTGGGGGAGAAGTAGAGAACCGTCTTGTGGTCTCCCCTGTTAGTAACTGCCAGCCAGTGAACTAATCTCTACAACACCAAACACTGTTTTCCCATAACATCATTTCTTAGGTATACCTATATCATGACTAGACCCCATCGCAGACCTTTTCTATGGTCTGCCTTGACTATAGCATCATTGAACGTGGAGGGTTTTCTAATGTAAAAAATAACATCATTGCTGATATGTGTACAAATCTCCAATGCGATGTCCTATGCCTACAGGAAACCCACAGATGAGTCGATAACCACCGCACAACCATACCAGGAATGGTCCTTGCCATCGAGAGACCACATCGACAATATGGAAGTGCTATATATGTGAAAACAGGCACCACAGTAGAATCAACCTCAATGTCTGATGACAACAACATCGAAGTACTCACCATTGAGCTCAGCACTGTCATAGTTACATCCGTCTACAAACCTCCATCAGTAGACTTCAAGCACCCTCAACTCAGCCTTGGGAATTCCACCAAACCTCACTTCTCCATTGGCGATTTCAACAGCCATAGTACCCAATGGGGCTACAATGAAACTAACAAAGATGGACAAGCTGTCGAAGAATGGATAGACAGTCAACATCTACGTCTCCTTCACGACCCTAAGCTTCCGCCATCATTTCATAGCGCCCGTTGGAAGAGAGGTTACAACCCTGATCTAGCTATTGTTAGCAAAACATCTCTAACCTGTGTAGCAAGATTCTGGATCCTGTTCCCCTAACTCAACATCGACCAATCGGTATCCAAGTCCACGCTGCAGTAAGACCAAACAAAGTGCTTTTTAAGCGTCGCTTTAACTACAGGAAAGCAGACTGGCAATGATTCACTGATGACCTGGATCAGAACGTGAAGAGGATTGCTCCAAAACCCCATAACTAAGACATATTTGCCCAACTTGTGAACACGACTGCCCGGAGATTCATACCCAGAGGCTGTAGGACGGAATATATACCAGGACTTTCCAAGGAATCAAGAGTATATCACCATGTTTGAAGCTGATCCTTTTTCGGCTGAAACAACTGCTAAAGGTGAGGAAGTTTCGGAGTCTCCCAGGAAAAGATCAAAACCTGACATACTCTAATTGAATCCACCGATATGACCTAAACAGCAAGAAAGCATGGTCTACCATCCGGAAGCCACGAGGGGATCCAACAGAACCTCCATAGCAGCCAAATGTCGCACCCAACCAAGTTACCTACCAACTGCTTTTAAATGGCAAGTGCAGCAAGAAGCCCAATAACCCTAGTTTCACTCGCCCCTTCAACATGGACGAATTGGAATCCGGTATTGCTAAACTTCAACCAGGAAAACCAGTAGGCCTTGACAACATCTCATCGGAGCAGCTCAAAAATTTCGGCCCAGTAGGAAAGGTATGGCTTCTTGAACTCTACAATTGCTGCCTCATATTATGGCACTCCTAAAGCCTGGGAAAGATCCATCAAATCCCAAGAGCTACAGACCAATATCACTCCTCAGCCATACCTACAAGTTCTTTAAACGTCTCCTGCTCAATCTTATCGCACCTGTGATAGACGAACACCTCATACCAGAACAAGTAGGTTTCCGGCCAGGCAAATCAACTAAAAGCCAAGTACTCAGCCTAACTCAACACATTGAAGATGGTTTCGAGAAGGGTATGGTAACCGGGGTTGTGTTCGCCGACCTATCAGCAGCCTACGACACAGTTAATCACAGATGCCTACTCCATAAGATTCTGGAAATCACCAAGGATATCCGCTTGACTGAGCTTATCAAAGGATTGCTGGCAAACAGGATGTTCTTTGTTCAGCTAGGAGCGAAGAAGAGCCGATGGCATAGGCTCAAGAATGGACTACCACAACATCTATACCAACGACCAACCTAGGAGTGCAGGAACCTGTCGTTTTATTTATGCAGATGATCTTGGAATTAGCGCTCAAGATGCAGACTTCACAGCTGTTGAAGAGAGACTCTCCAGAGGTGCGTGCTTTCCATCTACGCAACCGTGAAGCCAAACATCAGCTTAAAGTTACCTGGTCTGGAACACCCCTGGAGCACTGTGATAAACCTGTCCACCTAGGAGTTACCTTGGACCGCACTCTCTCTCTCTTATAAGACCCACATCGAGAAGACGAAGAGCAAATTCGAATTATTAGACCAAATGGATATTAGACAAGATGGACATTAAACTAGATGGATATTAGGCCAATTGGGTATTAGACCAAATGGATATTAGATGAAAAAATTATTAGACCCGCAATTTCCCCATGCAAAGTATAAGGGCTTTTGCCCGTCAGTTTTTCAGTTTTTTCTCTCTTGAACCAACAGGGGGCGCCAAAAACATAAACAAATGTCACATAAAACAAAATAAAACAAATATATTCTGTCTTTATTCGAGTCTCTGGTTTAAAACTATAGTCCCTCGGTAATTGCAGTAGCGCCATTTTGCTGCAGTCACTGCGGGAACACAGCTTTAACCAGAGCCTCTCATGGTAGTACATATTTGTATATCATCTTAAGTCCAAGTTCAAGAGGGCTCTAATATAAAGTTAATAATCAGCAGACGACGTCGTCTGCTCGATGAGACGATACGCGATCTCAGCAATCAACTGTAGATGGCGCAAATTCGTTCTCTTTGAGCTTCAGTGCATGAGCAAACACAACATGAGCAACATTTGAATGATAGCAAGCTCTCCATCACCCGCTGGTAGAATGTACGGTTAAAACAACACTCATGGGAGAAATCGTGAGCCAAAATGACTGGAATGGACTTATGGTTGATTGGGATTATTCTTGGAATATGTACATTTCTTTGAGGTGCGTAGTGAAAAATACAGTGTGATCATCAGTACATCTGCCATGATATGTGTGAGCTGATACTGCAGGACTCCAATTCCCACAATGCCTTTCGGTATAAAACTTTAAGCAGATAATTGATTTCAAATCGTAATCCGTGGTAGGTTCCATCGTCAGTTAACGATTCACGGTCATGGATCAACCTAGATGAAGAATAACATAATGATCTACATTTGACCATCATCAGCACCAATCTTCACTGTAGTATCTGAACTGACATTGCCGATTATTACGTGTTTGTATACATTAATACATCGACCGTCATTACTTGAAATCAATTCATCTCATTTGATACTTTCATCCGATACAGGTAAGGAAATTATACAGAAATATCCCTATGCTAACTAGTCCTCACTTACACGGTGACTTTAAGTACATGTTGTGTAAAATTTGTGGTAATTTTATTCTATGTTAATGAAACTGAAGACTCACTATTTTAGAGACGGTTTCAAAAAGCATCCCGCGTTTGATCTACACAATGTCGGTGAACATCTGGCTTAGAAGCATTTTACGAGTTTGATACCAGCGCATGTTTATTAATGTCAAAGCTCTAATAATTTAGCACGCACATCTGTCTATATATCTTCCCGGGAATTAAAACTGAACTATGACGTACGTATCAGTAAATCAATAAATTGATCACTTTTAAAATTATATATTGATAATTTCATTGTTAGCGCTTTATAACAGATTCCACATTTAATGGTCTTCAATAGAGTTTAGTAGTCGATCATAAATATGGCCTATAATACGGTTATTTGCAGTTATTTCTACAACTGCCTTTGAATCATCTTAAAGCCACTATCAGTCATTTTCCCCAAAAATTTAAAATGCCGATTTTGCCTCTAAATTGCTAGTGCTAGGTCATATCAACACCTTATATCACTGTTCTTTGGGAAAAAACCAGACACTTAAGCATGTTAAAGTGGTCTTGAAGATGCCATTTTCGGCTGTTTCTAGACCTTTACAAAGTCGGATCCCGACTTTTTAGTACACAAAACATAAAAATCATAATTTGACAAATACGGCGTGTTACGCTTAGCCACTTACATGGGTCTTTACTACAGCAATTTCCAATACAACAGTGCAAATAAATGGACTTCGATGAAAAATAGGGGGTGCGATTTGTTTACATCGTAAAAGAATCGCTGATAGTGGCTTTAAAACATGTATCTGCAAAATATGCAAATATAATTGTTAATTTGAAACATTACTAGCTCACTGTAGCAAATTAATCTAGCTATTAGTTAAATATAGACCACAATTGACAAGAATGCAAAGTTGAGCCCGTCGGGCATTTTTGTTTAAAGGGACACAATTGTCTCGTTCCCAGTACTTGTTGGGTGCCCCAACGGGCTCGTATACTGCGAATAATCACCCAGTCTGGAGGAGTTCGGTACGATCTCGTCGCTGATCGGTTGATATTTTCTCAAGATCTTGAGACAAAAAACATCGACCGACAAAACATCGACCGACCGGTAGAGCACATTTCACAATTATAGATGTGTTGATGTGATGTTTTGTACTGAAAACGGGCTGAAAACATTGCAAGAAGCTCTTTCAAAGGTTGTTTATGCTGTAGTATTGCATTTACGTAAGTTTACTTTAGGCTCTGCCTTAAACCTTGATAAATGAACTGCACCTTGTTAACGATCAGCCAAACTCCTATAGCTGATAAAATGTAAACACCCAAATTGTTTTCAAATTTGTGTACTAGTAAGTGATTTCAGTAAGGGTCCGTTTCATTGTCTGAATATTTTTCATGCTATTGTGTTCCTAGTCTCGGCCACAAGACTTGATGGGTATCCTGCGGAACGTATACTGCGAATGCTCACCACCAAAAGTCTGATGAATTTCGTTACTGGTAGATCGCCGATTAGTCAGCTATTTTTAGTACGCTCGAGTCATGATCTTTGATATGAGTGCTCCAATTAGCTAGCCGTTAACAACGTGCGGTTCATTCATAAAGGTTCAAAACAGGGCCTAAAATAAACTTACTAAAATGCAATACTACAGCATATACACACTTTGAAAGAATTTCTTGCAATGTTTTCGGTACAAGGACATCTCATCAAGACATCTATCTGTTTCGAAATATGCTCTACCGGCCAGTCGATGTTTTGTTTTTACTCTTGTGTAGATTTCAACCAATCAGCGACCAGATCATATCGGACTCCACCAGATTTGTTGGATGAGTTTCCGGGCCACCCACCAAGTACTGGGACAGAGACTATAATTTTAAAAGTACATGTCCTACAGGTGCAGGCGTATACTTCCAGGCAGCGTATTTTTCCTTGTCCGGCGGTGACATTACAATGTCACATCGTCTATACGTTGAACTTATATGAAATAAAAAATAGACATAGATGATGTGACCTATGATGCCCCCGTTGGTGCAAGAGAGAGAAAGTCTGAAAACCTGACGGGCAAAGGCCCCTATACTTTGCATGGGGATTATTTTTTGTGCTTAACTTTTGTTTCAAATTAAACAATACCAACATTCTTATTAAGCATGATTGCTAATGCTACCAGTTGCATATTGTGACTGATTTAGAGCAGGAACGGTTCTGCAAGTAATTTATGGGCAGATTCTGTTGTCTGTCATAGAAACTACAGTTTGCCTGCCAGAAAACAACAGAGGCGTCCTGAATGTCATAGGTCACATCATCTATAAAACACTGGTCTCTAAGCAATATACAAAGTACGACATAAGCATATACCAAACAATCACATAAATATATAGGGAAACACGCCTTAGCATTAATAGCAGAATGAAACAAGTCTTAAGCCAAGATTTGAATTGTAGTACTACTTGTGAAATTGACACAGAATCCTTGACAGTGATTGACAATGTATTTCAGATTTTAGGTACAAACACCGTAGTAACTGTTGGAAACATTTTAAAAGCAGCAGTTCTGTAGCTCTGTATGTCATTATAATGGTCTCGGAGCACATTGTTTTTCAAGAGAAGAAAAAAGAGGCTTTTTATATTATGCAGTTGGAGATGAAATTATCTAAATGCTACGGCAGCGCTAATATTCAGCCTTTGCATTATTTTAGTCATGATGAAATGTCATTTACTCTCTGCCAGTATTTTGAGCTTACAAAATTATCAGAGGGAAATCTAAGCACTATTTCATATTGGACATCGTGACAAGAACACATAATCCAGATTGATGCTAATACATAGGGCATCATGTCAAATTAAATATAATTAATACCTAGAATCATCTACGATTGAAACGGTAGTCTGTGATCGTATGAAATATTTTCATTCATTCCTCTGGATTTCCATTCCTTCCTCTGGAAATTTGGAATATAAAATCCATAAACACCAACAGCTCGTGTAATGGCTTTGTAGTTATTACCCATCATTTTTTACACACCTACTAAAATTCGATCTGTACGGAGTTGCAAAATGCCTATCTAGTTGACAACATCAAAATTTGACACCACCATACCGCCGCAGCAAAATCGGCCAAGTCTGTCATTCGTGGTCAGTATTAGATTTCGTTGAAACACGTCAACTTTTTACCTGGACTGGCTAGCATTTGATCGTGTTCAGCTAGCAATGACTATAAAGAGCCAATGGATCTGGTTGGTGAGGGAGACTAAAGTAGTAAGCCGTATTATATTACAGTCCACGCAAGACCAACAGATGAAAGCCATGTACTTTCGGCGCCTTAGGATAACACTGTTTGAGACCGGGACCTTGCAGACATGAAGAGCATAGTAATATTCCCATGTTCACGTTTTTCAATTATTTGAGGCCTAAAGGAAGTGTAAATATGTGCTATATTGAGTACTGAATTGTTGAATTACACAATTTATGGTCGTAATAACAAGAAAATTTGTTATGAATTATCATGATCACACGATAGCAGAAACATATACACAAATACTTGTTATTTTTCTCTAGAATATTGTGAAAGGTAGCTATTGATATTGCTTCTGATAAAACTATATCATTGTTTACACAAATATCAGCACTTATTGCGTTATACATTTAGAGATTTCGTATGTAAGGAAAGGTCGCCTCCATATTTTTGACAAGGCCAGATTTTTCCTTTTACACACATAGCCTACATCCAAACTACCAAATACTCCAAACGAATAAGGCAAATAACTTTTCGTTATGAAACTAGAGCGATTTTGTATTAACGATTTTGAAAGGAACCCCCCGAAAACTTGTTTAAAAAGGTCACTCTGCTCTTCAGTAGTTGTGTTCAGTGCGCTTAAATATAAGACCACATCCTGCTCACAGACTGTAAATTACCGGATTCGAAGATCGATATGAATTAATTTTGCGAAATGGGGAACAAAATACTCGTAAAATTATTAGTACGTAGTGTTAGAATCAATTAGAATTTAAGTATAGTTTTTATTATGTAGTCGTCTGTAGAACTAGTAGCAAAAAAAAAAATAATATCACTACCGGAGATCTGAATGCCTACGAATCTTAAGTTTTGGAACATATATATAAAAAGAGATACAAGTTGAAAATAGTACTGGATCCAAATACTATAGGGGTTATATCTAGAAAGGTAACTTAAGATTTTGAGTGAGGTCAATTATGTTGGAATTTGATCAAAACCTTATGCTACTGAGACACAACGTCACACGGAATTTGTGAAAGACTATATAGACCCAAATTTGGTCCTTCCTTATAAAGTCACTATTGACAGTCGAGAGGTTTTCGTCCCCACAAATAAACATCTATCGGTCCCCTGCGAAGCAGTCGGACTCAAGTTTTCCTCAACCAGCTCTGTCTTGGGCAATCTTTCTGATCTCTTGAGGTGAAAGTAAGATATCATCACAGTTTCACAAAATATGAGTAAAATAAGCACTTTTTGGACAAATGTCTAACGATTAATTTAAAGTTACATTCCAAGATAAGTCTACCTATAGCTCTAGGATCTACCAGTATTCCCATGTTTTTCTCTTTTTATATTTTTTTTAATTTGAAAAATTTAGTTTTAATTTATAATGGAAATGGATTACGATAAAAACAAAAGATGATCATCATATTAATAACTAATCTATTGACTCACTTAATACCATTTCATTCACATTTAGTAACTTAAAATGAACGGACAATTAATAATGCAAGCAATTATCCTACTTGAAAATTATAATCGGAAATTTGAAGACTCAATTTGTTCTTTCACTTCAAGATACCATTATAACACATTAGTTCATCTTTATTATTTTATATGTAATGTGGGTTTAAGAGAGTATTAAATGAGAGAGAGTTTGGGAAAGGTTTGCAGCTAATGTATAACTTTTAAATCGTATTTAGCTCCTTTTACCGTTTCCTTCCAAAGCTTATTTTCGTTGAACTGTTGCGAAATCATTTCGCAAAGTTCATTCGTATCAACTCTAAAATCCGCTAATTTACCATGCGGTGATGTTTGCTTGCAGCCCGTAAGCAGGTTGTAGTCTTATATTTAAGCGCATTGAACACAACTGCTGAAGAGCGGAATAATTTTTTTTTTTACATTTTCGGTGCCCTTTATAGATTGTTCTAAATAGGAACTTAAGTTTTCAATTGTTTAGAACATAATTATATCATTGTACTTTAAAAACCGTCATCGGCAAAGTTTGATTTACAGAATATAGAATTTTTAAAACACTGTTTTAACAGGCTAGTTTAATGCTTTATGGAAATTTTGAATGAATGCAGCGTTAACCGTTCGTGCTTTCATTAATTATTTTCGAAAGTTCAAGTATCAGCGTATCCATGAAGGAGATAGAAAAAAAAGTAAAGACAGTATATTAAAGGTGTTATATAGTAATACATACACATAATACTTGAAATGAAACTGTACAAACAAAGCTGTTTGAGCCCCTCTAAAAATAAATTATTAATATTTCTTAAGCAATTAAAGAAACAAATTCATACATCTCCTTATGTTCGAAATTTGCCTGAACTAAAATTTAGCAGCTTTTCCAATTTCCCTTACGGTAATCGGACCGCACTTTCACCCTAAACGGTTCATCAATTTTTCTACCACGTCAATCTATAATTCACCCAATGCACACGATAGAAAGTAGTCGTTCGCTGGAGTCGTTTTGTCTAAGAGGTACCACCAGATTTTCGCCAGGGTATTCGTTTGCCCTGTTAATTATTAGCAATGCCATCTGCATCATTTCTCTGTATGATATACTGAAGTATAATCCATAATTCCTTCCAAAGTTGCCATTTCATACTCAACAGCCGGAGAATCCTATTTCATTACATAGAACTATAATGTATAAAAGATTTGCATGCCATGTACTTCGGGTATTTTCATCCCTTGTAACTGGAATGTATACTCTTAACTTCATTTGTTGATAACCAGATTAAGCGACACCACCTCAGAGTACACAACTTGGGTCTATTATTAGATGTTTGGTACAAAAGAACGTCAAATAAATTATTTCAACATGCACTAATGCATAATACGTTCACTTTCATACATTTACAATGACATATTCAAGTGTTTCCAGAATGGACGCATTTCCTAGGTTTAGGTGTGAAATCACAGTGTAGCTGACTTTTAACACTCAAACACCGATTTCATCATTCGTAATGGCGGCTGTGATGTGTAAGGTAAACTTATGTTTTACTGCAAACCAACTGAGAACATAATGTTGTAACTGTGGGTGGAAAAGTAGAAAATTTGTTAAAATTTGTGAGAATAAATGGAACCAATTAGCATTGCTGTGTTTCATTGCATATTACTTGCGCCAATGTGGCGAGTTTTAGAATCTAGTATGACAAGTAATGGAATCTTAATGTGTTTTCCTTTCCGCCTAGTCTTCGGTTAGTAATATTTCTAGTTTAGTATGATATTGTGATGAAAAGTATAGAAGCTTCCTTGCAAATAAGAATGCTAAGCAAGTAAAAAAAACGAACGCCCTTTCATATAATATGAGATTAATGTTGTTTTAATTTAAAGGGTAACTGTCATATAAATTAAAGCAATAATAGCACATTTTTTAAAGAGTGCCCCCAATTGTCCAAACAAATTGAGATTTTTACACGGTTGCTTTGGTAACTGGCTAGTAAAATATACCTGTGAATGGTTAAGCTCGAAAATGTCTATGTGTTGCAAACGAAGGAATTTTGTAATTAGATTATTAATATCGGATATCTCCGATAATAATTCAACGGCTGTTGGAAACGGCCTTCCAATATGAAATAGCCGGGAAATAGGGCCATGCACGTGTCTACGCTCGCTCATCCATTAGTTGTTTTATTGGTTCAGGCAAGTAAAGTTAGAAGTCATTTTCTTGAGGTGACACTATTTCATCATGGACGGACATAAACTTAGCATTTCCAGCTCTGCCGTTAAGTTCAATCTGGAATCCCAATTCTAATTACCGAATCGCTTATTTTATGCTAAATACGCATTGTTCGCAGGTATAGTTTCCTAGACAATTACCAACATAACTGTGCAAAAATATCAAATTATGAAAATTGGGGGCGCTCATCAAAAATGTGTTGTTATTGCTTTAAATTGAAGATAAGATATCATGTTCGAATTTGAGGGAATATATTCTTCAATTCATTTCATCATATACAGAAATTACGATGATAAACGTTTCCTTAAGGATTATCTGATAGGATAAGGGTAATTCCTCTTTGCCAATGAATAAAAATAGAAGAAAAAAACGCGAGAAGTTGACTATCATGACCGATGTGAAATGCGACCTGCAGATTCTTTGATTGCACGTAAGACATTCACTAATGGGCTGGTAAGTGACGTCTTAATATATCATTCTCTCGGAGTATTCACGCAAAAAACTCTGACTGGAATAGCTACCCATACTTTTCCACTATAGCTTAGAGGCCAATTATTAATTTATTTTATTTCCATTTGTTATTACACCTTAGGTTATACCATTACCCATCAATCTAATATTGCTTTAGAAGTTGTGGAACCATCGATCTTTCTACAAGAGTGGTTCAACGACAATTTGTCGCAAAGTGTAATGCTGCACTCTCTTAGGCAACAAACATGCACCTGGTTAAAATGACGAATAAAAATTTCAAGACTATGCGCCGAACAGATATTCAAGAAAGACACAAATATGACCGCAGCAAATCGAGAGGGTCGATCTTTCAAGAATTACTTAATGTTAGGATTTTTGTACATAGGTACATACGATGCCGATTTTTGCGATGGCTTCCTTTCTGCGACCCTTTCAAAACCACTGACCTACGAATAGGTTGGTAGTTTGTCTTTAATCTTCCTGGAATTAAATGTTACTATGACGTACTATCAGTAAATCACTAAATTGCTCACTTTTTAAAATTATATATGATAATCTCATTGTTAGTGCTTTAATTAACAGAATTCGCACATTTAGATGGCTTCAATAGAGTTTTTAGTAGTCGATCGTAAATACTTATTTGCTTATAATAGGTCACTTCTAATTATTTCTACAACTGTCTAAAGGGATTATCTAACACATGTATCGGCAAAATATTCATAATTTGATTAATTTTTTGGAACCATAGAAGACACTGAAGTGTGTAGCCAAATTAAATCTAGATTTTAATATATAGGACGCAATTGACATGAATGCAAAGTTGAGCTCGTCTGGGCACTTTTGTTTAACGTGACACAATGGTCTCGTTCCCAGTGGGCCGTTATAATTTAAAACAATGCAGAATACTCACACAACAATGTTCTGCGAGGAGCTCGGTACGAGCTCCTCGCTGAAAATTTTCTCAAGATTTGAGACAAAAAATATCTCCGTCTGAAGCTTTTGAATTGTAGCAAATCTGGCGGGAATAAAACACCTTGATTGCCATAGGACAGGGATTGCCAACATACTGCACGAACACTTACCGTTTTACAGAATGTAAACATCCAGATGGTTTTTTTTTTTCTTTCAAATTTGCTGATTCATAAGGAGTCAATTTTTCATTATTGATGCCCTGAATATTGCCATGATGACCATTAAACAATACGCGTACGCAAACAATAAACAAAACTGGAATGCCCCACGATCTATTGATCGGTAGTTACCTAACATTCCATTAGGTGATCATCGTGGGTCCCTTTGAAAACGTGCGAGGCTGGAGACTTTGACATCTCTTCTAGTAAAAACAAGGGCAAATTGCAGAAGATGCTTTTGCTACAGGACGTATCAATTAAAAATGAATAGTGTTAGATTGATGGAATCAAGGTTACAAAACACAGCGTTAACACCTGTCTACTGACATACTGTAGAGGTATAATAGAACGTGACACTGCAGTATTGAAGAGCCGATCTTTGAGCGTTAATTTTAATAGTCTCGGCCCCAAGACTCGGCGAGTGTCTCTGCGGAACGTATACTGCGAATACTCACCACAACAAGTCTGGAGAATTTCGTTAGATGACCGATTAGTCAGCAATTTTTATTACGTCCGAGTATGATCTTTGGTAGGAGTGCTCCAATTCGCTAGCCGTTAACAAAGGCGGTTCATTCTAAAGAGTTCAAGACGGCCTTAAGTCAACTTACTAAAGGCAGAATAGCAGCATATATATACCACCTTTGAAAGCATTTCTAGCAATGTTTTCAGCTCAAGCACTTCAGGTGTTTGAAATATGTTTGAAAAGTGACCGCGTAGGTCAATGTTTTTTGGCTCAAGATCTGAGTAAATTTCAACCAAAACTTTTTGGGGGTATTCGCCAGAGGGTACGAGACCGCTTCGGCCACCCACCAGTATGGAACCGAGACTATAATTTAAAGCAAGTGTCCTCCAGGTGCGACCCGTATACTTCCAGGCAGCGTATTTTTCCTTGCTCGGTGGTGACATCACATACCACATCGTCTATCGTTGAGTTTATCTGAAATCAAAGAAGCATATGAGGTGGAATGTGCACGTCAACGCGGGCCAACGAACAAAGAACGTCGGCAGTATGCCGTGACACCTGCAGGGATTGATGCCTTTTAAAATTCGCGCTCCAATTAGGCGTGATAAGGCTATTGAATGCTGTAACTAGATGGGATACTCTTCGCAACTCTAACATGTCAGCAGAGCAGGTGCTAACTGTGTTGGAAACAATGATGACAACTAATCTATAGCGATGCATATACAATAAATGAAAAAACACCCATATCGCATTAGTGGTCTTGCATGTTGTAATTATATCATAATAGTTGCAAAAAAATCTCTTGATTAGTTATGAACAAGGAATGCATGGTAGAACTTGGAAACGCCTTGAAACTTACCCAAATCCGCGGTTTTACGTCATCTTAATTCTTATCATAGTCATAGGTTAATTATCGATAAAACCCTGGTCTCTAAGAGCTATACAAAGTTGGACATGAGCCTTACACCAAACAATAAAACAGAGATATAGGGAAAACACGCCTACGCATTAAAAGCAGAATTAAAGAAGCTGTCTTAAGCGAGATTTTAATGTTGAAATGACACAGAATCCTTGGCAGGGATGCAATGTATTCAGATTTTAGGTACAAACACCGTAGTAACTGTTGGAAACATTTTAAAAGCAGCATTCGTGAATCATTATAATGGTCTCGGAGCACATTGTTTTTCAAGAGATTTTAAAAAGAGGCTTTTTATATTATGCGTGGAGATTTAAAATTATTTATAAATGCTAAGCAGCCTAATATTGCCGTCTTGCAATTATTTTAGCCTGATGAAATGTCATTCATTCTATGCCAGTATTTTAAGCTTACAAAATTATCAGAGGGAAATCTAGCAATATTTCATATTGGACATCATGCAAGAACACCTAATCCAGATTATGCTAATACATAGAAGCTCATGTCAATTATGGAACGGGTATAGTCTGTAATCGTATGACAATATTTCCATTCCTTCCTCAGGAAATTGGAATATAAAAAATCCATAAACACCAACCGCACGTGTAATGCTTGTAGTTATTATCCATCATTTTTTACACACCTACTAAAATCTCGAGTCTGTACGGAGTTGCAAAATGGCTATCTAGTGACAACATCAAAATTTGACACCACCATCCGCCGCAGCGGAATCGGCCAAGTCCGTCATTCGTGGCAGAATAGATTTCGTTGAAACACTGTCAAACTTTTTACGGACTGGCTAGCATTTGGATGCGTGTTTCAGCAAGCAATGACGATTTAAGAGCCAATGGATCGGTTGGTGGTGAGGGAGGCTAAAGTAGTAAGGCCGTATTATAGTACAGTCCACGCAAGACCAACAGATGTGAAAGCCATGTACTTTCGGCGCCTTAGGATAAACATGTTTGAGACCGGGACCTTGCAGACATGAAGAGCATAGTAATATTACCATGGTCACGTTTTTTTTCAATTATTGAGCCTAAAGGGAAGTGTAAATATTGTGTTATAAGTACTGGAGTGCTGAATTACACAATTATGGTCTTAAAAGAGAATGTTATGATTTAAAGCATGATCACATGATTAGTAGAAAACATACACACAATACTTGTATTTCTCGCTAGAATATTGGAAAGGTATCTTGTTTCTGATAAAACTATCATTGTTTACACAAATATCAGCACTTATTGCGTTACTTCGTCTGTTTTAAAAATGGACATTTAGAGATTCGTATGAAGGAAACTGGCGCCTTCACAAGGCAGATTTTTCAAAATACTCCAAAAACGACTAATTGCAATCATCTTTTCGTTATGAAACTAGAACGATTTTGTATTAACAATTTTGAAAGGACCCCGAAAATGTAAAAAAAAGAACACGTTCTGCTCTTCTTAGCAGTTGTGTTCACAATGGCATGAAAAAATATCCAGACATAATGAAATGGACCCTTACTGAAATCACTTCCACAAATTTGAAAACAATTTGGATGTATACATTCTGCAAAAACAGTAAAATTAGCAAGTACCTAGGGAGCAGACGTGGTTTTTCGGGCCACCTCTGCTGTCACAAAAAGTTGTATACCAAAATGTTCCTTGAAGTCTGAAGAATACAATCTGGGTGGGCCATTTTGCAGACCTGGATGATAAAGTGACCTTTGACCCCAGCAAAAGGTCACCCCTCTTTTCCATTTATTTCTGAAAAATATGACAAAATGTCTAAAACCTACTGAAAATTGGGTAAGAAACACCTCTTATATGAACTATATTATATAGACACTTATACATTTCATGTGCAAAATAACTACAAAAATAATTTCGTACAATTTGAAGATCAGGTTAAGACTGAAACCCATAACCCCACCCTTATCCATAGATACCCACACCCCCAATTTGCATCCACACTCACATTTTATTACTATGTGAAAATTTGACCTCGACTGATTTTGACCATTTTTACCAAAATAAGTAATTTTTGTGTGGATTTTTTTTTCCAAAAAAAAAAAATAATTGACATTAAAAGTATATCAATGTATTGCGATGGATGTTAGGATCAAAAAAGGAAATCACAGCACCTTTTGGTGACCAACGGATTTTTGACCTATGAACCCTTGAACATCAGAGACCAGCATTAAAATGGACGATTTAGTGATTTTGTCAACTAACGTGTGCATTGGGTGAATTATAGATTGACTTTGGTAGAAAAATTGTGGAACCGTTTCGGGTGACAGTGCGGTCCGATTACCATAAGGGAAAGCTTGCTATTAACATTTTAGTTGAGGCAAATTTCGAACCAAACATAAGGAGATGAGTCATCCAACGTCATGAAATATTTGTGCGGGTATGAATTTGTTTCTTTAATTGCTAAAGAAACATTGGTAATTTATTTTTAGAGGGGCTCAAACAACCTTGTTTGTACAGTTTGTGTCATTTCAAATATTATGTGTATGTACTACTATATAACACCTTTATTATACTGTCTTGACATTTTTTCTATGGATACGCTGATACTTGAACTTTCGAAAATAATTAATAAAAGCATGATCGGTAAACGTTTTTTTTTTTTTTTTTTTTTTTAAAATGGACGATTTTAGTGGTTTTGTCAATTTTTGACTAAAAATTGTCATTTTTCATCATTTTAATCAAATTCTTCTATGAAAACAATTGTTATTACCACTCATATTATTGGTTTATAACAGCACTTTATTTTTGGAGTTGTTGTAGAATCATCAAGTTGGGCAGCTACCATAGCAACCACAATTTAAACCTTATTTAAGCCAATTTTTCAGTCATAGGCTAAAAAAATGGGTGTAAATTGCCGTTGCCATGGTAACTGCCCAACTTGAGAATTCTACAAATGGCATTAAAGTTATCGCATATTTCAACAACATCAGTTGTAAAAGAAATGTTTATAATGCAAAAAAAATATCAAAAATTATGAAAAGGTTGCAATTTATGGCCAAAAATGGAGAAAACGGCCAAAATTGTGCCTTTTCTGTCAGCCAGCAAGTTTCTAAACATCGTAAGTCAAGAACTGTAGGTCACAGAAAAGTTTTGTGACTGGCTTTTTGTTCAAAACATTCATCTGAATACACTGGTATACATTCTGTGTTGATTAAATATCCCCTGTAAAAATTATATACTTCTGGAGGTGGAAATGGCTCAAATCAGTACTGGACAATATTTGACATTGTAGTCAAAGTGGGTGTTTTGGACAAAAAATGGGGTGTGGGTGTCTATTGGTGAGGGTAAGGTTGCTACTTCTAAGCTTAAATCAGTGAGGATAGTTGTTTTCCCCCCGGGGACTTATTATTGGAGTCTTGTGAACATGAATTAAACAAGTGTTTGTGTGAATTCAAATAAGGGGTATTGTGTAGGCCTTTTCAAAAAAAATTTAACACGTGGTGAAATAGAGGTTTTGACCTTGCCGTCCTTTACTGTATGGGTTCCAAGGTACTTTAACATCACATCGGCAAGATGGCCTCACCCAGATTTAATCCATAGACTTCAGGAAACTATTTTGGTATATGAATTGTTGTGACACCAGAGGTTCCCCCCAAAAAAATTTTGTTAGGCCTTGATCCCTAGGTTATAAGCGTCGTGGCAATTCCTGCCACGGAAATCAAGTGTTGACATCCCTGTCAGAATTACACGTGTATCTAGAATGTTTTGCCCACCCAATTCAAAAGCATTCAGATTGGGATCAGAAATGTTATTCAGGCGTGCAGAAATAAGATATTGATCTGACAAGGGAAAGGTGATTAGCGGGATTAACAACATATACATAGCAATGCGTATGTAAGCTGATGACTGCATGCTTTCAAGTTTGCAAAATGAGCAGGAAACGTCAGCATCCTTGCTCTGAGGAGAAGTCGAAGCTTACAAGGCAAAAATAATATTAGGTGACTTTTCTTTTTTCACAAAATGCAAATACCCAAATTGTTTTAAAAGTTGTGGAAAGTGATTCAGTAAGCGCGTCCATTCATTATGCCTGAATATTTTTCTGCCATTGTGTCCCTTTAATAAGACCACAACCTGCTCACAAGCTGTAAATTACCGCGATTCGAAGATTACGAAGAATTTGCGAAATTTGGAACAAGTACTCGTAGAACGCAGTGTTAGAATCAATAGAATATAAGGTATAGGTTTTGATTATGTAGTCGTCGATCTGTAAAAATGGTCGACAACCCCCCCCCCCCAAAAAAAAAAAACAACACAATCCTAAAGTTTTGGAACAAATCTTTCCCTGACGTCCCTTAATGCCATCCCCATCACGGAGCGGAACCCCTGCCTTTGTTTTAGGGCAAATTGCCATAGATCTATAATAAGAAAAATAAAGCTAAAGCTGCGGGGATCGTCAGGTTCGTAGTCATTTTCCGAAAAGGTCGTGCTATTCAAGACAATGTCACAACAGAGTTTGCTAGCGACCTATAGCACAAATGCTTTCTCCGGGATAATTTAACTGCACATGTGGTCTTTTTAAGAATCTCCATAGTGCGACACCTAAAACAAAGTGGTAATTAAATGAATCATAAATGTTATGATTTGTAAGTATTTGTAAGTTGAGATTTTTCGTCCTCACAATATCCATCCCTATCGGTCCCATGCGAAGCAGTCGGACGCAAGTTTCTCCAACCAGCTTTGTCTTGGCCATGTTGTGATCTTTGAGCGTGACAAGTAGAGATCATCACAGATGAGTTGGCTATGTCTTCCAGATAAAGCAGACATTGTCTACTTCTCTTAAAGTGAACTTGAGTAGGTTGTTATAGTTGTCGTAGATGAGTTCAGTGGTTCCTCTTGTGGAGGCCAAAGTTACATAGGATCCATCTGTATGTGATGGCAATGTTTGGTGAGGGAGGGTAAATATTAGGGTCGGTCGGATTTTTTTAGATGAACTTCACAATCTTACCCTAAAATCAAATACAATGTTACTCTTTAGAGTTTTTCACTGACATGGCCAATTATCTTTTATTTTGCTGTTAAAGTTGTTATATCGTCTTATTTTTAAATATTTTTAATCTTTCTGTGGTAAAAATGTTGCTGAACTTTACCTCTCTTGAAACCACTGTTGTTTTTTTTCAGATCTTCTCCAGTTACAAATAAAATAAGGAAAATACGCTTTTTTTGGCCATATGCTAACGATTGACTTCACTCAAAATTGAAGTTCATTCCAAGATAAGTATACTATAGTCTAGGTTCTACCCGTATTCCCGTGTTTTTTTTCTTTAAAGCGATATTTGTAATTTGAAAATATAATTTTTATTTATAAGGAAATGATTACAATTATCCCATGCAACAATTATCCCCTTGATAATCATAATCACAATTTGAATGTGACTTAATGTTCTTCCACTTAAGAGACCATTATAACAAATTAGTTCATCTTTATTATTTTATAAGTAAGTGCGGCCCACGAGAGGCAATGAGAGATAGTTTGGGGAAAAGTTTCAACTAGATATCACTTTTATATAGACCGGTATTTATCTGCTTTACCGTTTCCTTATAAAAGTTTACTTTAGTTGGACTGTTGCGAAATCACTTCGCAAATTCATTCGTATTGACTCTCGAATCGGTAATTTACCATGCGGTGATGTTTGCTTGCAGCCTGCGAGCAGGTTGTGGTTTAAGCGCACTGAACACAACTGATGAAGAGCAGAATTAACGTCTTTTACATTTTTTTACATTTTTGGTACACTTTCAAGATTTTCTAAATAGGTCGGAACTTAAGTTTTCAATTGTTTAGAACATAATTATCTCATTGTACTTTAAAAACCGTCATCGGCAAAGTTCGATTTACAGAATATAAAATTTTGAAACACTGTTTTTTACAGGGTAGTTTAATGTTTTATTGAAATTTTGAATGAATGCAACGTTTACCGATCATGCTTTTATTAATTATTTTCGAAAGTTCAAGTATCAGAGTATCCATAGAAAAAATGTCAAGACAGTAAATAAAGGTGTTATATAGTAATACATACACATAATATTTGAAATGACACAAAATGTATAAACGAGTTTGTTTGAGCCCTCTAAAAATAAATTACCAATGTTTCTTTAGCAATTAAAGAAACAAATTCATACCCGCACAAATATTTCATGACGTTGGATGACTCATCTCCTTATGCTTAGTTCGAAATTTGCCTCAACTAAAATGTTAATAGCAAGCTTTCCCTTGTGGTAATCGGACCGCATTGTCACCCGAAACGGTTCCTCAATTTTTCTACCAACGTCAATCTATAATTCACCCAATGCACACGATAGAAGTTCGCTGGAGTCGTTTTGTCTAAGAGGTACCACCAGATTTTCGCCAGGGTATTCGTTTGCCCTGTTAATTATTAGCAATGCCATCTGCGTCATTTCTCTGTATGATATACTGAAGTATAATCCATAATTCCTTCCAAGGTGGCCATTTCATACTCCACTGCCAGAGAATCCTATTTCATCACATCGAAGTATATGTACAAAAGATTTGCATGCCATATGTACTTCGGGTAAGTTTCAATCCTTTGCAACTGGAATGTATACTCTTAACTCATTTGTTGATAAACCTCGGTTAAACTACACCTGGTAGAGTACAACTTGGGTCTATTATTACGATGTTTGGTACAAAAGAAACGTCAATATACTGATTTCAACATGCACTCATGCATAATGCGTTCCCTTTCATAAATTTGCAATGACATATTCAAGTGTGTCCAAAATGGGACCATTTCCCCCTAGGTTTAGGTTGAAATCACAAGTGTAGCTGACTTTTAACACTCACACACTGTGATTTCATAATTCGTAAGTATGCGGATGGATGTGTCATGTAATTTAGGTTTAACGTGTGCAAACCACTGAGCGCATAATAATTGTACACTGTGGGTGGACAATTAGCAATTTGTTAAATTGTTGTGAGAAATCACTGGAACCAATTACCAGCTCTGTGTTTCAATCAATGCATATTACGCCGTCAATGTGGCGAGGTTTTTAGAATCTAGTATGACAAGTAATGGAATCTTAATGTGTTTTCCTTTCCGCCTAGTCTTCGGTTAGTAATATTTCTAGTCTACACATGTAGTATGGTGTATTTGATGAACAGTATAGAAGCTTCTTTGCAAATCAGAATGCTAACACCCCTACTCTTGGATTATACTAATAAACTAAATCCAGAAACGAAACAAAGTAAGAAAAATGAATGCCCTTTCTTATCATAATATGACATTATTATTTAATACAATTAATATACAGATAAATGTTGTTTTTTTTTAATTTAAAGCGTAACTGTCATAAATTAATTGAAGCTAAGATAAAATGGTTCGAATTGGATGGAATATATCTTCATTCATTCATCATATCCAGAAATTTTTAAGATGCTAAACGTTTCCTTAAGGATTATCTGATAGGATAAGGGTAATTCCTCTTTGCCAATGAATAAAAATAGCAGAAAAACGCGAAGAAGTTGACTATCAGACCGATGTGAAATGCGACCTGCAGATTCTTTGATTGCACGTAAGACATTCACTAATGGGGGCCTGGTAAATTGCGTCTTAATATATCACTCTCGGATGCATTGCCCTCTGACTGAATTACCTTACCCCATATTTTCCACTATTCCTTAGAGAGCCAAATTATTAATTTATATAATATTTCCCCTTTGTGTTTATTACACCTTATGTTAGCTACCTATGTACCCATCCAATCTAATAATTGCTTTGAAAGGTGTGAACCATCGATCTTCTACAAGAGTGGTTCGACGACTATTTTCGCAAAGTGTAATGCTGAAACTGGGTGAAAATGACCGAATAAAGAATTTTTCAAGACCTATGCTGCCGAACAGATATTCAAGAAAGTACACAAATATGCCGCAGCTAAATCGAGAGGGTCGATCTTCAAGGAATTACTTACCTGTAACCATTTAATGTTAGGGGATTTGTACATAGGTACAACGATGCTGATTTTTTTTGCGTATGGCTTCCCAAATGGCTTCCATGTCATTTCTGAACCTTTTCAAACCACTGACCTACGAAAGGGTTTGTAGGCCGATTCTATGCGGTCAGAAACGGCATAACTTTTGAATAATGAAAAAATGTTAAATTCTGAGCGACTAGAGACTCCTGCAAGTCCCAGCGGGTTAAAGATGCATTTCAAATAATTGTAGATCAAGAATGACAACGTCTTCTCCTGACCATGTTGAAATTCAAGGTGGGCCAATCAAAAAAGTAACTTTCCCTCGAAAAAGTCCCAGTCCGTAAGGAAGGCATGCACCGCTCCGGCAGACAACAATAATAGCGTAGGAACCTTTGATGCAAACCACGAAAAGAAGATATGGATTTGGTTACGGGGGAAATTTATTTGCTCTCGTGGCACGGATTTTGAAGGGAAATGCCCCTCCTGATCGTACTTTGCAATTGATCTTAGTACGTGTTTGTAGACAAAATCCACTCTGAAAACCACACTCTACAGCGCCTGATATCGTGTATTTCATTGCCCTTTTTTTCTACGGTTTGCTTATAAACTCTGTAAGTTAATTTTCAGTGAACCTATCTATATGGATTGTCCTATTCATAACCCGCATAATGATAGTGTTCTGATTGTAGACTCAGACGGGTGTCTAAAAATATTCAAATTTTTAAAAAAAGAAAAAACCTATTAATTTAAAAATTAAGATTAATTTGGTATTCCTTTCATGTTAATATTGTCACAGAAACTATCGAGTGTCAAACTTCAGAGATAGATTATTCGTCCAGAGAATATTGCCCACCCCATTAAAGTCTTCACACTAGACAGGTTATGCAACATTACACGGAGGAATGACCGTAATTCAAACATTTAATAAACAGTTCCATTAAACTTATAAAGGTATTCTTAACAGCTGTGAAATGTAAGTAATTTCATTTCATTGGGCTGATTGCCCCGGTTCAATCCGTTTAAAAATATTGACCCAGGTATGTACGAAGCTGCGTATTGAAGTTTATTTTTAAGGTTAAGCGCTCGCGTTCATCCCGCGTTTTGGCTACTTCGCCGCCGCGCTGCCAACGTATGCGCCTCGTTGCTTATGATCGTTGCGTCACAGCGGTTGTTCGATTGTTTTCACTGGGTGATGGCAGTCCTTTCTTGTTGGTATTTAAGCTGTAAATTATCGCGAAATTAGGTTACGATGAAACCTTAAATGACATTGCTGTTTAAGAAAAAAGAATGAGAATAAAGGTGGTGATTTTGGGAACCGGTACTTCTCTTTATACGACGAATTGAACCAAGCTATACCTATTTTTAAGGTGGATAACGCGGCCGGAGGCCGAGTTCTTCCACCAAAATATGGTGTGCCGGTAAAGAGAGTACCGGTTCCCAAAATCCATACCTTTATTCTCTAATGTTTAACCAAATTATTTTTAACAAAAAGTTCCAAAGTGCCAGATTTCAAGGAAACATAGAACGGGTGTTGGTTTTGAAGTAGGTCGTGTACCACCACAAAAGTTGAATATATAATACATAATAATCATATGTGTATATAAGAATTTTAATTTACAAACAATAGTCTTTGAAAGGCCGTTTTAAGACACTTTGACCTGGTATAAACCAACACACTATTCAGTTGATTATTTTGTTTCGCGGTCTGCGCACATTTTTTTTTCAGAAATGGGAGGGGTTCATTCCGTATCTTCGCAAAATCTACATGGCTAATAATGTTGCATCGAAATTGAGCCGAAACAAAATCAAAATGGTTGCCAAAATACCAATAGTTAATCCAATTGTGGCTAAAAAGGTATATTTTCGGTTGTAATCACAAAACACTTGAATTTTCCCCCTCTTTTTATTGTACATAGCAGTAGGCCTTGGCCTCGATAAACTTAAATTTTCATTGTTTGATCACGGGAACCCCAAAATGAAAATTCAAATGGCCGCCACCACGTTAAATACAAGCGTATTATAAGTTTATTGTTTTCAGGAATATGATCAGAGGAATGATGAATTATTACTGTTGTTGAGCTGCTCCTACCACAAATGATTCAATGTCTATCATTTTGCCTCAAAAGGGGCAGCCAAAAATCAAAATGGCGCCAGGATCGCAACTTTGTTATATATCCATTATATGTATTGCCGTCGTAAGTTTCGCACACAAACTCAGAATTTTTCTTCCCTCTTTTTTGGATGTACCAAAGAAGTAAATTTCCAATTTTAAATCACGTAACCTGGCCTAATCCTGGCTTTGATCTGCATACGTTTTTTTAGACGTGCACATTATTTGTGTGTTGAGTTTAGCGTCTTTGGTCCCGGGAACCCACCCCCTCCAGTTGCAATGGTACTGTAACTGTCTTTTTGTCATCTACATACGAAGCCCCTGCAATATTTTGTTTGTGAAGCTACGAACAGTTGTTACGAGGTGACGAACACCACCTTGCCAATCCAATGCCCCTAACGTTCCTTAGATTGGAAACCATAAGATAGGCTCCGAATAGAAACAAAGCTCCATTCAAGGCATGCTCTGGTCACGGGAACCTCTTTGTGGTGCGATGCTCGTCCTGCCTTGTAGTCTTTTCCACTGGCAGGATGTGTAGTTGTGCGACTAACTCCAAACTAATACCGACGTCTTGGTTTCTGTAAGCTAACATGATAGTTAGTTAGTAGAAGCCATCTTGATCCAGAGTCAATGGCCTTCTTCTTGGTTTTCTTCTGTATTTGTCAGCCCAAGTAATTTTAAAAAGCACTGTTCTCTCAGAGTCTGGTTGGTGAATCTTCTGGACCTCACTTCTACCGGGAAGTATTTCACAACGCCCCTCCGCTCTTGTGCTTGTGGTTATCCATATTCTCTTTTTCTGCCAGTAGGTGCTAGCTCATGTCAACATTCTTTCCTTGCAGGAGAACTGATGGTGACATCTGGTCTATGTGACGTGGTGTCTATTTTGGCGGTGAATATGATAAGGCGTTGTCCTCAATCCCACACCACGTCCCACACAGAGGCACACGGTGCAATGCTCATGTTTTATTCCATGTCTTCAGATTGACAAGTGTAGAAAGTGTATCCTATATAGTGCTTAGGTTTAGGTAGAATTTTCATCATTTCTGTGAACAGGATAGAGAATGAGCGTTTCCCAGCTGTGTCCATTTGCATTGCCAGCTCCCAACATAGGCCATTTACCTTTCCGGTTCCCTTTCCGGGCCTTACTATATAGGAATACCAACATCTGTTCCTGACACCGTCTTGTCACAGTGCAACCGGGCTTTTTTTTCTGTGTTCTTCTTTACTCTTGTCTCAAACTGGTCCGACCTTTCTCAGACTCTGGTGTAACGGAGCCTTGTGTCGGCTATGCGTCATTTGCAAAGTTCACATTGATATCCTTCTCTTTCATTTAGCTTCTCTTCACCCATCTAGTTCTCTCTTTTTTCATGTCGTAGATACCAAGTGTCCTTATACAATTTGGTTTCTGATTCAACCGCATATTTCAAAGTGTGAACTTCACAACTTGCATACTTTTAAGGTGGATAGAAAGGGCCTTAAGTGCAGATCTTTGTTGTTTCTGTTCCTGTACAAGATGGTGGATTGGTACACCTTAGCAGTCCCGCCCACTGATCCTTCAGATATGGAGCTGACAGAGTTTCAAGATTCTGGCTGTGAGATAGGGAGCAGTAACTCCCCCTGCAAATTCAACTAACCATGTGGTTTTCGTATATCCACAACTTGCTTATGCTGTTCACTTGGTCAGTGTCAGTCTTTCTCCCAAGAGATCCTTAACTTGGTCTCCACACATGACCACATCTCTTTGTCACTGGGTTCCTTGAACATCTCTTGGCCAAGGACCTTTACGGATGCCTATGGGTGAGGGGAAATGTACTGTTTTCCATCTATGCAGAGATGAGCATCCTAGGTGGTGGTGCATTTATGAATGTCGATTCCTTCTTCCCTTCTGAAGGCTACATAGATTTCTTCATGGTCCTATTTTTTTACACTTTGTATACTTTGCCTTCATTGTTCTAGTCTAATTTAGGGAGGTCATTACTAGTCGAAGTAGCGCTTTGCACCATCTACAAACCACTGGCTTTATGGTAAGATCTGCCTGCATAGGCTTTCTTCTAGTCTATCTATGCGGTATCACCATTTTCCTTGTACTTAAGAGAGAAATAAGAAGAATGACTATATCTCTTTTTCGGCCGTATTTGTTTACAAGAATGACGCAGTTCTCACGTTTTTGCAAAGAAAGGATTTTAATGATTACCCGGAGATTATTATATCCCTTAAATCCCTAATGCCATTTTGTTGCCACTTTAAAAAAAAAATCACGGAGGGCGGACCTCTGTCTTGTGTTTCGGGGAAATTGATAGAGTTAACAAACAATACGCTACCTTCCTTTTTTGCGTTGATCGTCAGGTTGTAGTCATTTGTCCCTCTTGGATGTAAGTGATATATAATAGCCTGGTCTTGATATTAGACTACCATAATGCTGTGGCACTCCTAAAAAAGTTCAAGTCAGGTGCGGCCAACATCCAGCCATGGTTTTTCAATCTCTGTTTTCTGTAGGGTTTACGTGATACAACGTGAAATCTTCTTCTTGGACACAAAAAGAGGAACGTCTGAGTTTGTGTGGGTGGTGTTTTACGCGACAAATACATATATTTGGATTATAAAACAAAATTGGTAACCATTTTGAAAAACAAAATTTTTGATTTTTGAACTGCCATTTTGAGGCCAATGATAGCTACAATGCTTTGTCGGAGCAGCTCAATAACAAGTTACTAATGCACCATTTAACTTTGCCATAGCTTGAACAATAACCTTATAATATGCTTTATTGTATTAACGTTTTGTGGCGGCCATTTTAAATTTTGGTCACAGTTGATCAAACAATTGAAATCTAAAAATTATCGAGACAATGACTCTGCCTCTGTACAATAAAAGAATGGAAATTTCATTTCAATTTTTTGGGCATTTTCAATACCTTTTTAGGCCCAAAATGAGTCAATATTGGTATTTTTGGCAAGCCATTTTGATTTTGTTTTCGGCTAAATTTCGAAGTAAAATTATAGCCATGTCGATTTTGCGATAGAACCTCAACAATAAGTTAATAAAGCAATTTTCTCACATTACGAATATAAAAATTCTGAAAATTACTTTTATGGCCATGTCTAGCTGGAAAGAGCGTTCATGTTCATGGCGGGGCCATTTGAATTTTGTAAGTTACGGATTTAACAAAAAATCGATTTTTTTTCATTTTGTCAAGGTCCAGATCTGTGCCTTGTATATTAAAAGGGGGACTTCTGTGTTTTTGTGGTGCGCATTTCACGACGGAAATATGCATTTTTATATTAGCCCAATTGATATTTGGGGCCGCCCATTTTTGTTTTTTAAGAAGTCAAAATCCAGGGTGGCCCCAAAAGCTTATTTTAACAATATAGTTTATGCAACATAAAAAAAAACTAGTGGCTATCTGGTAGGACTATATTTAGTTTATGACCTGGGATGTACCTGTCCTAAATGACAAATTGTACAAGCCTCAAGACTCACTTGATAGGATTATGCCACCAAAAAAAAAAAATGATGGACAATCATCATTTGTAGTGTACCATCCAACATAATTTGACTGGACAAACAAGTGTAGACCGCAACCAAATTGGGCTTCAAACGGAGTAGCGGAACACTTTTCAAACTACAGAAGAAACGGATGCAACAGGTGGCAACAAACAAACTGAGGATGATAACATCCTTCACGTCCTACTCACAAATAATAAGAATTTACGTCAAGACTGACGTCATTAAGTACCACCACATCATATTTTGGACATTAACCTTGAAGAAGCCAAACGTAAGAGATTCCTCCAAGAAGGAAGATCTACAACAGATCAAAGGCATCTTTGGGAGAACTTACAAGCTTTCAAGAAAACTATTTTTGAGATGAAAGATAAGCCTTTTCAAATATGACAGACTAGAGAGAATTATTGCGTGATGGCCAATTAATTTTACCAACCAAACTCACTCTCAAATTTCACTCATGGTTTGGACGTGAACAACGGAGGCTATTGTAGGACTAAACAAAGACGCTAAAATAAAGCCAAGGACTACTCATACCCCCAACCTTGGGAGAATTCTCCCAAATGCTCCCATAACGAAAAAGAACCTGAGGAATGCAAGGACTACTTACCTCAATGAAACCCCCCCAAAACCCCGTTTTGTGGACACTTTTTAAGAAAACCCTAAGAAGTTCATCAGGTACATTCACCAAGAAGATTAGAACAAGATTGAAATGGGAATCCCAACTTGAAAGTCGACAACAAAATTGTGAGCGATAGTAAAGATAAAGCTGAAGCTTTGGGCGATCGATTTGCTAGTGTGTTCACCCACGAGGACAACTCGGACATCCCTGACCTAGGTCCGAGCCCTTACCCTCCGCTACCTCATATTGACATCAAAGAAGATGGTGTGCTTATTGTTGTAGCAGGAATTAGATCCAAATAAAGCACAGGGACCGGACAAAATCCCACATTGGATGCTGAAACTTGCAGCCCCAGCCCTGGCTCCAATGCTTACAGATGTCTACCAAAAGTCTATTGACCAGGGTATTACACCTAATCAGTGGAGGGAGGCCAACATCTCACCCATTTACAAGAAAGGAGACAAATTAAGAGCAGAAAATGACAGACCGGTATCACTGACCAGTGTGATCAGTATTAGAGCACATAATTCCTTCCCAATTTATGAAACACTCTGACAGCCAGGACATCTTAACTAGTCGTCAGCATGGATTCAGAGCCAAACATTCGAGTGAATCTCAGTTGATTCTCACCATCGAGGATATAGCTTCTAACATTGCGAAAGGACACATAACTCAAGTTGCCATCTTGAATTTTGCAAAGGCATTTGACAAGGTCCCGCAAGAAACTCTTGGCCAATTTCATTACTATGGTACCAGAGGACCACTTCACTACTGGTTTAGGCATTTCCTAATAAAGAGGACTAAACGTGTTGTTGTAGATGGAGCCATATCTTTACAAAGGAAGTAACATCCAGCGTCCCCCAGGGAACAGTCATAGGACCATTTGGTTTCCTGATATTCATCAATGACCTCCCTTGGTGTGTCCGAAATAATTCAGGTTGTTTGCAGATGACTGCGTCCTTTACATCTCTGGTAACAACGAGGATTAATTGATACCCCTTCAGGATGACCTAAACCGTCTTCAAAATTGGCAAGACAAATGGAAAAAATGAAGTTCAATCCTTCAAAATGCAAAATCACGCAAATAACCAATAGAGGAACCCACCAAAGATCACCTACATTTTCTGCGGTGAAGAACTTGAGGAAGTGGACAACCGACCCTACTTAGGAGTTAATTGAACAAAGACTTGAAATGGAAGACCCACATTGACCAAATCAGCAACAAAGTCAACAAAGTACTTGGTTTCATCAGGGAAAACTTATGGTTCAGCACAAAAGACATCAAGGGAACAGCTTATATAAGACCCTCGTAAGACCCACACTGAAATATGCAGTCCGTGCATGGGATCCATGTACAAAGAGAGACATAGCCAAACTGGAATCAATTTAAAGCTGCCCGCTTTGCTTATGGTGATTACAAAAGAGAAAGTGTAACCAGCATGATGAAGGACTTAGAGTGGGACACTCTTCAAAAAAGAAGGAAGAAAGCGAGACTGTGAATGATGTACAAAATCAAGAGCCGTCTTGTAGGGATCAACCCAGACCAATTCATGCACAGAAGCAAAGAAACTAGGACCAGATCTTCATCAAGAACAACAAATCAAAGAATCACAACAACCAAAGACGTATACAAATACTCCTTTTTCCCACGCACCATCCAAGAATGGAACAAGTTGACATTTTAAAATTTTAACTACTTAGTTTTCCAAGTAGACAGGGATGTATAAGTGTATTTATTAATCTTTCCCTGGAGATGGCCAGCGCCTCTACCAACCCTGGCTTGATAACTTAGTTGGCAAGAGCGTCGTGCTAGTAATACGAAGGTCACCGGTTCGAATTCGGCCAAGCACACATGTTTTTTTAACACTAACGCTGAAGGTATACGGAGTCACTCACTAGTCTTAATGTGAAATAAATGTTATTGGCTATTTATGTCTCAAAAACAGTTAAAATTCCACAAATCGGACCCTTTGAATTCAGTCCTGGAGCTCTGATCCCAACTACCCACTAAATACAGTCCTCTCACACACACGTCACTATATGGTTATGACTGGCAGGGGCAGTTGCATGATTGGAGTGAATGTCAATGCTCAATCACAGAATTATGTGAGAAATTTCAGGCGGCTAGTGTCCTTACCTTAGGACGGAAAAGGGTCAGGAAATGGTCAAAACTAGGATTGATTCGAATTTTACGAGCGGATAAACCAAGCGGGTGTGAATTTGAGAATCAAGATATATATAACAATACATCAGACAGAAATGCATTCTGCGATTAGCAAGAGTTGGCATTTTGAAATAATTACAAATCTTTTCGTAAGACTGTCCAGTCCTGACTGCGATTCACTTGGTAAATGTTTGAACAGATTCAAGAGTTTGATAACCTTGAAAAGGACACACAATTGATTTATAAAGGTAAAGATAAGATCGAGGTTGGTTTTGTAACAGCTACGGTAAAGAAAAAACAGAGATGTCAGCCCTCTTAGACATATGACTGGATCTGAGAAGGTCATGGAACAAAGTAACACCAAGATATGTAGAAGAAAGAACGTGCTCAATAAGATGGCCGAAGATACTGGTCAGTTACCTTGGCGGTAACCCATTGTGCGATGACTCCGGTCTCTCTGGAGGACATCCACATTATCATAAATACGGCGGTATAGGAGATGATCATCGACATACATAAGTTGAAAAGATTAAGCTGATTGAAGTCACATCTAAAAAAAAAACAAAAAGAAGAGGGCCTGTGACGGAACCCTGTCACTGCGGCACGCTATAAGTAACCATCGTTGAGTATGATATAACACTTCTGTTCTTGATTGTTTGCAATCCTATTTTCATTGTCATCGTTTGGGACTCCATTCGAATGAGATTTAATCCACCTAAAACTATATGTTCCGTTTCGAGTTTTTTTTTAGTTATCATTTGTTAATTGTTGCATTTTTACCGTTGTTAAAGGCTGAAATAAAATTCAAAATATAATTATCTTGTGCAACAATTTTAGAAAGTCGACTAAACTAGATTCCGGATCCGGAATTTAAAAACAAAAGTTGTAATTTTCTATATGAAGGACATCGATTTGAGCTAAGCTAGTTCACACAGCGAGTACTAATTTACTATGTGGACTAGCATTAATAATATACAAGAAAAAAGATTTGTCAAAAAATTGAGGGCGCCATCCTCGGAAAATCTCTGAGTCAGCATAGCTGTTTTAAAATCTTTAATCACATTCTTAGGGTATAGGAAAACTTGTCTTGATTTGAAATACGATTTTAATTGGATAGTTCTTTCTCAAAAAGGGTTAAAATCCCACAAATCTCGGGCCCCTTTGAATTCAGTCCTCTAGCCCTGATCCCCAGCTACCTACTAAATACAGTCCTCTCACACACGCCACTATAGAATGCTGACTGTTTCTTCAATTTAATTTCACCTAGAGTTCTTCCTGAAATGCCTTAATTTAGTAGAAAAGACTTTGGCCAGTCCTGCTGTTGTGCCATACATTCAACTCACGTCACATTTAAGACGAGTTGAACCTTACTCTAGTGTTAGTATGAATCATTGAAAAATACCCTTCAAGAATACGCCTTTAGAATTAATTCACAATATAGAAGTTCCTACGCCCTCTATTTCGCTGAGACAACTAAAAATACTGTCTTGCATTATTCGACAAAGGTCTATGAAGAAGATGTGTGATACCCCAAAAATGTTGTTCCCGGCAAAATAATGTTCTGTTGGCATATACTTCTGTTGTTTATGTTTAATACTTTTTTATATAAGATTTCTATCTGTGAGGTAATGACACGGCAAGTAAAAATCGTGGGTGGTGGGTGTTATGCTCCCTTCTTCGGATTAAGCAAATAAGTGAATGTATCGTATCTGCACAATTGCTTTCATGTTCCCCAAGAAAAAGAATAGCTACGTATTTTATTAATATTGTACATTTCAATGTTTTTCCATATTCCATTTGCTTTATGAATTATACTGAAATTCGTTGTTAATAAATGTCATGGTGAATTTCCTTATCTTGATAAAGTAGAGAGCATGAAACCTGTTTAGGAGACTTTTATTGATGAGAAATTATCTTTTTGTTCCATTAAGGTTCCACTAAGTTCATATTATTGCAGATTTACCTTATCCTGGTTTTGAACAAAATACAACCATTAATTTGCCTTTAAAGTTCAGTTTGCTTTTCTTAGAAAAATAAATGAAAGAGAAAGAAAAAAATAAAACGTTGCAACATTTCAATTTACTTCAATATTAGAGTAATAACAATTTTAAATTACGAAAACACGCCAACTGCAGCAAGAAACATCGATACTTGAGTGTTAGAGGCACACAGATGTACAAATCAATAATATTAGGTGACCAAGACTTTATTATCTAATTATTATTGGTATTAGTGTTCAAATAAATACACTCTCACGTAATTTGTCACTAGGGAGAAATGACTAAGCTGAATTATTGATGTGAAAAGATCTTGTCCCTGCGGATATTCTTCTTCTCTTATTTCATTATTCTCTTTTCAAGACCTCCCCGCTATTACACCATTTTAAGACCTTACTAATATTGCACAATTTCCGTATGATTAAAGTAATTCCTATTTCATCTCCATATGGATTAAAGGTTTGATGGAATTTGGTCTCAAAGCAAGAAGAAAAGCAGAATGCTTTGAAATGGATTTATTAGAATTCGGGAGATGACACTTTCAAGTGCCAGATGTGAGAGGAGTTGATTTTGCCAGTATTTCACCGCAAAATTTGATTCATACATGGCACGTATGCCTTTTTTCTCTGGATACAATCAGAAGGGTATATTGACTGGTGCTTCCAGGACTACATTGCTATGAGGTACAACAGTGGTTGTAGCATGCCACAAACTAGATATTGAAACAAATGTCATTTGGGTTATTGTCGTGAATGAAATTGCGGAAATGTAAGCCATTCGATGTTTATCTAGAGGATCATTTCATCGAAGCGTTTTTTTCAATCAACTCAAAGTGTGAATAAATATGAAACACGCTGCTCGAGGCATACTAGGCGGCTCACTCACTTAGACGTCTTACCTCGTCGCTTATATCTAAAGCCCAACCCTGCCTGTTATCCTTGGTCGTTCGCCTCGGCTTGGATAAAGCTTTTGCCAATAAACCGTTATTCCCTTATCGATACTCGTTCGGACGGCTGTGTGTGTTATGTGTGTGCGGAGAAGGGGTTTTGAAAGCGGTCTACCGGCACAATTTGGTTTGCTTGGCGGCATGTGAATTGCCATGTGTGTTCAACAACTCTGTCAGGAGATGTGTTACAGCCAATTCATAAAGGACCGCTTGGTTTTATGAAATATTAACTCTGATGGAATTTAAGTGAACCAGGGCGTGCTGAAGGATGTCAAATTAAGACGTGCATAATTGATACAACAATTGGGTTAGCCTTGTGAGATATCAAGAATACATGTGATCACTGCTCATTTTATCTGATTACTTAAAGTTTTTTGTTAACTTAATTGCCAGAGAGGAAAAGCAACAACAACAACTGGGAGGGCATTGTATTTAACGTAACAAAGGTAAGGACTATTATTTTAGTTTGTCTCACGTGTAAAGATATTTGGTCGAGAAAAAATCGAAAGATTTACCTAGCTATTCATCTAGTTCCCCTTTACAACCTTCGACCTATTTTTTAGTACAAGCTTAGTCTTGTTTGAAGGGCCTATCATGGGGAACTGTTGCATGTCTGAAGTAGTGTAATAACAGTTTCAATATTTCACGGGTACACTTTGTTGTACCTTTTAGGAGAATATTTGGTGCACTTGCACTGTTAACAAAATGTCCGTAAATTTACGGAAATTTCTGGCAGCAGTATTTCCAGTCATTTTTAGGGTAAATTTACAGAAATTTCTGTCAATTAACGGAACTTTGACAGTAATTTTACAGAAATTTGTCTCATATTATGGAAAAAAATATGTATTTTAACAGAATTTTTCCGTAATTTAAAATTACGGAACCAAAAAAAAAAAGTCCGGAAATATTGCTGCCAGAAATTTTTGAAATATTTCCGTAAATTAACATTTTTAGCTATTTTTTATGTTTTTTGTTTTTTATTTTTATTGTTTTCTAAAACATATTTTTCCGTAAATTTACGGAAAATCTGTTTTCTTAATTTACGGAAATTTTTAACAGTGTGGAAACACATCGTTGTGATTTGTTTTTCTGTCAGGACCTGAGTCTAGCATTCAACCAAGTTTTCTTTATAATAGAAAATGTTGAAGTCGATGCATACATATGGGCCGTAAAATACATTATGGAGCAGAGTATAGTGCTTTAATTGAAAATAGAATCATATAATTATTCATTAATTAAAAAATATAATTATTATTAATCATGAAAATTCTGCCAGGACTTCTATCTTGTTGATGAGTCAATGTTACTTATGTTTAAAATGGGCATAATATGAATATGAAGATAATAATGTGTTGGATCATGTCTACAGCTCTGAAATAGAGTGCTGTGTGATGAAAGTATATGGGACTTTATAAATTCTTAGCGGACTAGCATAAATTAGGCCATTGCAAAAAAAAAAAAAAAAACATCATTAGCCCACGAAACCGTTTAAGGTTTCGTGTCTAATAATGTTTTTGCACATTAAAATGTGCATGTGCATTTAACTGTTTGTTTTATTTTAAAGCAATTTGTTTCTATTGAGATAGTACTTGTATGAATTTTTCAGATCTCCGTAGATTTGATGAAGAAATTAAGAAAGTTCATTTTTTTTTTTTTTTTTTTTTTTAGACGTGCATAATTGATACAACAATTGGGTTAGCCTTGTGAGATATCAAGAATACATGTGATCACTGCTCATTTTATCTGATTACTTAAAGTTTTTTGTTAACTTAATTGCCAGAGAGGAAAAGCAACAACAACAACTGGGAGGGCATTGTATTTAACGTAACAAAGGTAAGGACTATTATTTTAGTTTGTCTCACGTGTAAAGATATTTGGTCGAGAAAAAATCGAAAGATTTACCTAGCTATTCATCTAGTTCCCCTTTACAACCTTCGACCTATTTTTTAGTACAAGCTTAGTCTTGTTTGAAGGGCGTATCACGGGGAACTGTTGCATGTCTGAAGTAGTGTAATAACAGTTTCAATATTTCACGGGTACACTTTGTTGTACCTTTTAGGAGAATATTTGGTGCACTTGGAAACACATCGTTGTGATTTGTTTTTCTGTCAGGACCTGAGTCTAGCATTCAACCAAGTTTTCTTTATAATAGAAAATGTTGAAGTCGATGCATACATATGGGCCGTAAAATACATTATGGAGCAGAGTATAGTGCTTTAATTGAAAATAGAATCATATAATTATTCATTAATTAAAAAATATAATTATTATTAATCATGAAAATTCTGCCAGGACTTCTATTCCTTGTCGAGTCAATTGTTACTTATATTTAAAATGGGCATAATATGAATATGAAGATAATAATGTGTTGGATCATGTCTACAGCTCTGAAATAGAGTGCTGTGTGATTAATATATATTATGGTACTTTTATAAGTTCTTAGCGGACTAGCATAAATTAGGCCATTGCAAAAAACATTATTAGCCCACGAACTAATAATGGGTTTTTTTGCACATTAAAATGTGCATGTACATTTAACTGTTTGTTTTATTTTAAAGCAATTTGTTTCTATTGAGATAGTACTTGTATGAATTTATCAGATCTCCGTAGATTTGATGAAGAAATTAAGAAAGTTCATTTGCAAAAACTGATGTACGTCATTTAAAAATTGAGCACCAACATATTGTGCATAATACTGGCTTTAAATTGATACCCTATTTCTAATATTCCAATGTAAACTCGTCGAATTATTGTTCGAAGTAGTCAATATGTTGTCACGGTTCTGTTTATTATGATTGACTGGTTATTTGTGGCAATATCTCAATTTTGGGAAAATAGATATATCGGTTTTGTACACGAACCCCTAACCTAACCTAAAAAATGATAGTCATTTAAGGTCGCAGGAAAGTTCACAATATTATTTTACGAGGGTTGTCATGCTGTTTTTCATTTTCACAAATTCCACTCCATTTATAAACCGGCGAGTAACGTTTTAGGGCAATTAATTACTCCAAAAAAATATGGTTTTCTGGGATCTGCCCTTTGGTGTTTTATTCGGATATTAAAGCGATAGATTTGTCTGGCCCCATAATGGGTACTAAAACACAAACAAAAAGCAATTTGCTTTTTGCTTGTGTTTAGTAAGCAATACAGTAAGAGCTTTACTTTTTTCTATAGGAAAGGTCAACGTTTTAATCGTAGAAATTGCTTCTTAGGTTTAAGATGTGAGAATACATCTTCCAACGTATCTTATGCCTGCAGTGATTCTAGATATAAAATTAGCAGTGTTGGTAACCCTATTTTGACAAATTCCTGTGTTGTGTTATTCTAAATATCATGTTATATATAGACGGAACACTCGGTCACCTTTATGGCAGACCGCTTTTGCTGAACCAAGAAACAGAATCGATCGTGCATCTCGTTAAAATGCGAAGTTCAAACATTACCCAAATTAAATAAGGTGTCTCCTGAGGCATAGGACCCTCTTGAATGAAGTGAAGTACGCTACATGAGCTATCACCTTGGGGACGAGGCTAGTATTGTCTTACACCTTTCGTTTGCATGCATTTTTTAATGCAAGTCGAATATACAGGAAAATTGAGGAGCGATGCTTATGGCGGTACACGAATCGCTGCTGTCCGTCTTCCTCAAATTTCATTTTTAAGTTGGGCAAAAATCTCTGGTTTTGTAAACATGATAAGTCTAATTCGTCACACATGACATAAATGTTTGAAATCACACCCCGTTACATGCTTGAATCGATTAATCTAAATAGAATTGATGTGATGATCATAAACGAAAATTTGGCTCGTATACCTATGTGGATGAATGCTGAAGAAGCAAAAAATACCAAGAGCACCGCGAAAATCCCTCTCAGATTCCGTAGGAATTCATGCTGTGTACTTCATTGTTACAGTGGTAAATGTCGGTATACATGTTTGGGAAGTGCTAGTAATTTTATCAACAGCGGTAGTAGTAGTTGTAGTAGTAGTTGTTGTTATTGAAGAAAAAACAACCCGCCATTGAAATAATAGAAAACAAATTTGATTTGCGGAAAAGAAGTCGCGAGTTCACAAAAAAAACTGTGAAAATGAGTTTGCACAATTGCATTTGTATAATCTACTAATTTAATCTAATGGTTGAAAGGTATGTCTCACTTGCATGGCAGTTTGCAGCAAACAGAGTGAGATTTCTAAAGATGATGAAAAGGTTTCTAAAAACCGAAGTGTTTTAAAATCTGAAATTGTTGCTTTAAATGGGGGGATGCGTTTATTCTTATCCAACCTGTAGAGGTTACTGTTGTGGCATGTGGTTGGTAGTAATGTCGTTGTTATAGAAAAATCAGTGGCTGTAAAAACAAATAATATTAGTAGCAGTTCAATTGGCGGCGCAATTACTTTTCCAAATGTGACCATGGCGAAAAGTAAATTTCCAGGGAACAAAGCTCATGAAATTAGCGCAAAATGCGACAATTTCTGTATTTGGGGAAGCCATTTGAGCAAGGCATTTTCCCCTGCCGACATTGGCGCCTCCATTGAAGAGTTATACAGTGTGTCAACAAAGAATAAGCCAAGCAAAACACCAAAACAAAAATATACAAAAAAAAGCAAAGTCAAACAAAAAACAACTGCCGCACATGTAATACAATCGATTCTTATTAACTTCCAGTTAAAGACAATCAAATTATGCCGTTCAATATGCGTGAAAATTTAAAGAACGTTCATATAATGTATAGTTCTTGGAGAAAGAACAGTTGAAAAGTTTTAAGAACACAAGGAGATGGTCCATACAGAATTTCCAGAGTGGGGTCAAATCAGCCAATTTTCCAAAATTTACTTGCCCTTGCATACACAACGGGATTTAGGTACTAATAGCATCTACGTAGTAAGTGAATTAAAGTGTTATGTAGATTACCTACTGCAGAAATAACGGAAACATTAACATGTAGACCTGCTCTGAATAATGCTTTACGTACCAAACAGTTTCACACAATCTTGTCGCCCATAGTGCCATATCTAAGGATTGCTAATCAATCATTTTTCTAGTAAAAATGAATAGGTGGCATGTAGTATTATCATCTAGAAACGAGGCATTCTTCAGAAACGAGACATTCTTCAGAAACGAAACTTGCCTCCTTCTGTAGTACTTATCAAAACGTTACCATCTCAAAATACTATTAAAATCGTCACTCACTCCACTGCAGGACGAAACCTCAACATGTTTCTATACTAGATTAATATTTAAGTGCATAAAGTCTAATGCACTCCCGTTGGTGCATGGGGGTGGAACCCCCCCTCCCATCTGAAAACCACTTTGCGGTTGGATTTTTTACCAAAACTCTGGTCATTGATTGGTACATCAACACAACCACATAACTGAAAAACATGAAAATCGGTTATACAGATTTTGATGACACACAGCAATTTCTCCCGCCCAAAAATGAAAAATCATTTTCCCGAAGGACTTTTCCCATAACCTTTGGCTCATAATAGTAGGACATAAATGCAATTACATTGCTGAAATAAAAATCAAAAAATATTACTCCAATACGATTTAAGGGCCAAAACAAATTTACAATAGCGCGCCACCAAAATGCTTATTATGCTAATTAGTATAAAACGCCATGGCCGATTTAAAATTTTTTCCACCAAAAATATGCGCCAAATGATATAGTCAATTACTTGAACTTTTGGGCAAGAATAATTAAGCGTTAAAACATGGTGGCGCACGAAAAACGAAATCCTACCCATCCACGCTGGCTTCGCTGGTACCTAGAGGCGCTGAACCGTCGGCAGGGTATTAGATCGACCGAGCAGCCCTGGTTCTCGTCCCGCGAGCGTCGGGTTTCTTGGTCATGCTCAAATAGTTCCTATAAGGTCGGAATTTGCATAATCACGCATCATTAAAACAAATCTGGGTATTGCAACGGGTGACCTTTCTTGAATAAACAAATGACCTTTAGCCTCTTTTCCCAAATATCTTGGAAAGGAAGCACCACACGCGTGTGACCCAATTGACTTTTTTACTCCCTGCCTTTTTTTTTTTGAGCTATATTATATTAGATTTAGAGCAGTTCAAACATTTTGACCTCCATAGTAACTTTACCCCTCTCCTGGGGCTACACGCAACAACGGGTCCCCGGCAGACTTTCATATTTGCAAAAGTTATATTTTCTCTGAATTTTCCCGTGTTCAGATATTGGTATCTCGTTCGTCTAACCAAAACCTTCATGGGCTGATGCTCTACTACTCCTTTTGATGAGGTCTGCAGCTTTTTTTCGTGCTCAGGATTGACTCGTCTGACACACGGGACCAATAGTTTTACATGACTCTCCGAACCATGAGGCGCCGGTGTAGAAGTAACCATTGTCCGGCGTACTCATAGTCCAGGAACAATAGTGAACAATAGGGCAATCGATTCAGTTGACTCTTAACGCAACATTAGTTTCACGCTTTATTCCGTTATCGTCTATGGAGCCCCGGACTATGGCTCCCACCGGACTATATCTGCTTTCACACCGGCACCCAATGCATATACCTATACATTCTACGCAATTTGTGGGAGCGAGGAGAAATTCCATAATCACACTACATGTTTTAATGATGCGTGATTATGCAAATTCCGACCTTATAGGAACTATTGAGCATGACCAAGAAACCCGACTCTCGCGGGACGAGAACCAGGGCTGCTCGGTCGATCTAATACCCTGCCGATGGTTCAACGCCTTAGACCGCTCGGCCACCTCGTCGTCTATTAAAATAAACACTTTTAAATCAATTACATGACATGCGATCTTCAATTATATCTGGTGGAGGAAAATTCATTAGTTTTATTCTGTTTCATTCAGTCTAGATTTCAATTATGTTTCAGATTAACACTTATGCATTCTTCCATTTGAAATTAATTAAGAGCTCTCTCAGAGAAAGTATTAATTTATAGTGCTGTTTTCATTCACCTTTCATCTCCTCTGTCTATGACACAAAATTCAGATCAACCAACGAAGTAAAATGACACTTAACAATCCAAAAATTAGCCAGCGCGCCTAGTAATTTTCAATTGATCTAAAAGCACAGATCTGTAACCGTATCCATGTAGACTTGAAATGACCATTCCACGGGTGTCAAATCACCTAGGTGTTCTCCAACGAGAAACTCAATTTGCGCTCTCCAATTTGCCCGTATACCAGATTCATGTTTTTCACAAAATTGAACTTTTGCAAAGATCCCACCGTCCTACCACGTCACTCACTTAATATAGCCTAGAGATACAATCATCATAAACTAAAATAAATACATGCTTTTTACTTTACCGAAAGGCAACGTGAAAATGAAATTACCAAGTAGGTTAGAGGTTCGATTGAATTGTGTAGCACGCGTGATATTGCTGGCGGCCGATTAAAGATTTGACATATTCTGTAAAATATGGTCTCGATCCTTTACAAATATGTTTTTGCTTTAAGCGCTACCATTGGAAGGTCAGTGCTCTTCTAATTACGAATGTTTCTCTTTGCACATGATTAAACATTCCACAAACTCTCTTTGGTTAAAATACCAATCGCTTTAAATGCTTTATCCATTCCTGTTGGTACATTATGTATCATCTATAGCTTTCAGAGCTTCTCAGATTTCAATCCTTTGTCGCTGAAAGGAAATAAACAAATGAATACCGAAGAAGAGACTCACACACATACGCACGCACCCCCTTCCACACACACATACACACATACACGACACTCACGCACGCACACACACACTCACACTCACTCACAAACGCATACTCACATGCGCGCACGAAACACACACATGCAAACATACAACATCATAACGCATATTCGAATACAAGTTACTGCTATGCCTCCAATATGATTTTACAGTTATACCTGCTAACCATCTTTTGAGAGCATTAACATCTTCAAATTGTACTTTTCTCGAGTCGAATGCCAGTAAAACTTGGGAAAACAAACAAACGCTCTTAGCTCTAAATGTTAATCACTAAGTTTAATGAATGCCTTTATTCAGACTGAGGTATGAAAAGAGAGTACTACTTTTTATCGAACAGAGAAAACAGTACAAAGCCTAATGTAACGAGATCCAAGAAACGATATATAGTTACTGATAAACACGGATTTGGTGACTGTATAACTAATGAGCAGTGGGAAATTGCCCCCCACGAGGTCGATGAACAAATAGGAAAAAAAACATATATATTTCGACTAGTGACCGGGTAGTTAGTTTTTAGTTTGTTAGAACACGGCAAATGGAATGTAGGGAGGGCGAACAAGTTCGTAAGTGACAATGTTTATACTGAAAAGATACGTCAAAAGAATTTATTTTCGCGCAGAATAATTTCTGCAATGTTAAAAATGTTCTTAAAAACGTCGCTATAACTGTCAGCCGGAACTCGAATCGTGTAAATAACTGTAAAAAACGGACTTCAAACGTGCAAATAACTGTAAAAACGTCGTTTTAACCCTTGTGAGTCCCTAGCTTGGCGAGTTAAATCGACTTTTATTTTTAATGAACATTTTAACAATGTGCGAATCTGAAGTTTACAGCATGAAACTTTGGAACCATTATGAACTTTTCTTTTTTTATAGTTTTTCTACATGTATCAATGGCGAATTTCGCGAAGATTTTTGGCATGCGAATAAAACTTGATTATAATCATCTTAATCTCTTTAACTTTCGTTCTCTTCCTCTAATTCGCCCTCTCCCTGTGTTGTGTGTTAAATAAACATCTTTCCGCATCATTTCTCTGTCTAAAAGTTAACACCGAAAATATAATAAAACTGAACAAAAGGTGGTTATTCACGACTTGACAAAAACCCTGCATCAAGGCACCATAACACGCACAGGAAAACTACAGTGATTTACGCATTGGCACCTAACTAATCCAGACACACTCGAAAATCAAATTCGAATCCTTTCATGGTTCTAAAATATGTAAAAATGTGCAGCATACCTTGTGGTTCTAAACGATCTCTTAACCAACCTGACATTTCCCCTTTTTGCGTCTACTTGGTAGCACAAAAATAACTGTAGGATTCTTGTTGGGCTGTAATTTCAGCCGGGAAAGGACTCCCCACAAGTAGGTGCGCTATTATTCTTGTACTGTCTTGAATCTGTGTAAATGGCGAGGGATCTCCGCAAATCGTTGAAGCACTTCTTCGCAGCGTTCCTTGACACTCTTGAGAGATCTTGCAGGGACCCAAGTCTTATTTGTAGAAGTGTGGTATACACAATGAAATATGAGTGACACCAACAACGTTCGTGATGGCAAACTTGATGTTAAATTTAACACGAGTACACGAAAGCAGTTTGTACATTCTATTGATGTGTCGATCGAAGAGATTGTGATACTGTTATGTACAACAAAATTATAGTTGTGTCACTTGTAACGTGAGGATAATAATTATTTTCTTCAATTTATTATTGACTGAATGAGGTGCACCTTATTGATACTGCGGCAAGAATTCGGAGTGTATATTATTTGAAAATACAAAGTAATTAGAAACAACTGCATATAAACTGACTTGAATCCACTATAAATTACCTGTCTCATCTATAGCTAAGAAAACATCTCAAATCAGTGCAAATCAAAATGCAGTTGCTGCTTGTACTCCTACTACTATAACAACAAGTATTAGTACTACTACTCAGGGGCGGATCCAGGATTTGAAAAACGTCAAAATTACCGGGGGGCTGAAAGGCTGTAACTGGTCCAAAATAGCTCAAAACGGGCTGATTTTGCAAGAATTTGCACAATTACCTGGAGGCGCGCGCCCCCCTCCGCCCCCTCCCTGGATCCGTGCCTGCTACTATTACTACAAAAACAAAAACAACAACTACTACTACTAACTACTACTACTACTACTACTACTGCTACTACTGCTGCTGCTACTACTGCTACTGCTACTACTACTGCTACTACTACTACTATACTACTACTACTACTAATACTACTACTACTACTCCTCTTATTTCACACGAAAAAACAAAACAAATATTATTTTCCCATAATTGCAAGTGCGTTGTCAACAATACACCATGCCTGCCTCCACTTTGGAACACGATATTATTTTGTCTCTTGTATTATAAGTGATATTCCAGTGCGAATGTAGGCCTATAATAAGTCAACACGCATATTGAGAGAGCCATTAAGTTTACAACGAAATCTAATTGAGTGTGTACATTACATATTCATAAATCTGGGCGATTTTTCACAATGCCTTCTATGCTTGTATATTTATTACCGCTGCAAATAGCTCCAGAACTCCGCGTTCCTTGAACTCAAAAGGATGGACTTATTTGAAGACCCTTTTCGTACTACGCACGCAATCGACCGTCGAATAAACTCTTTAAAAATCAATATTCAATCTAAAATTGTAGAAAAAAGGAATACAATTTTTTTTTCTTTTTTGAATTCAGGAGCATTTACCACATGGCACACGGCGATTAAAAACCTTTAAGAAAATTTCTTTGTGCATTCGACTTTATTAGTGAGGTTGGCAATTAATATTACACACACACGCAAAACTATATACACATACGTGTATGTTTGCATACACATATATACACACATACGTGTATGTGAGTATGCGTATGTATGTGTGTATTACACTGCAAAAACAGTGTTTAGAAACCTGGTGCAAATTAGTGTTTAGAGATTTGACATGCTTAATACCTAAACACGTGGCGTCAAATTTATAAACACCTAATGTCAAATCCCTAAACATGTTTACATTTTAAACATGTTTAGATATAATGTTTTTAGATATTAAACAGGCATTTCAAAATGTTTAGAAACGGTTGCAAAATGTGTTTAGAAAAATTTTTTTGTTTTTAACTTATTTCATCACTGTTTTTGCAGTGTATGTATGCATATGTATGTGTGTATGCGTGTATGTATGTGTGTATGCGTGTATGTATGTGTGTATGCGTGTATGTATGTGTGTATGTGTTTGTATGCGTGTGTGGGTATGTGTGTCGCCAAAAGATTACACTACGTTTCTGTTTCATTCGAATTCGAATTCTAAATGTAACAATCGGTATAAATGGGACGGTACGTAAATTAGCAATGGCATCATCTTGTATTCTTGTGACATGTATTCACATGGGGGTACAATTCAATAATTGCCATATTGGCAAACGAGTTCTAAATCTAGGCATTATTATTGATGAGGAACTATCTAAATTGGTGCAAAATATTGTCATTTATAGTGGTTGGTTTCTGTGGTTTATATATTTGTAGAATTTCCAATATTTCTCCTGTTATTTTCTTTCTCATCTTCTGTATCACGTTCCTGTTAACACGTACCTCATGTTTTATGAAAATGTGTATTCCTTGGTTGTTTCTAAAAAATATTCGTATTGCGTAGCATAGGACAATTTACATGACAGTATGTGCTAAAGTTATTGCAATACCGATTACTGTTAATATGGTGCGTGCATTTAATAGCACAAAATTATAAACTACGTAATCCACCTATATTCATCTTTTATGTAAGTCTAGCCGTCCGTAGCTTGAACTCAACGAGCAACGTGCTATCTTTGTAGATTGTAGAGTTACCGCCAAGGGCACAGAAGAAAGGTATACGTTTTCCCTTTTAAGACCACTTTATACACAGAGGCAAGAAAATATTGAATCCATTCCTTGGCTAAGACTCACGTCTCCTCCTAAATACATGGCTATGAAAATTATAAGGTTGTCACCCTAATTCCTTCACAGGCAGTGTTAGTAGTCACTGGGGCATATTATAAGATACGTTTATTTGATGATTTTCATTATGACGCTAGGATTAAAGAAGCGTTCGAAATAATATTAATATTAAAGGTTAATGCAATATCTTTTGGATTAAACAGCAGATTTCCTTCTACGAGGAGAACTGCGTTGGCAGATTATATAGCCATGAGCTCCGGTGTGTGCCAATGGATCATGGAACAAGAGGAATACAGTGTTGTATTCTACAATCAATTATCATTCTATGGAAATATAGACTATTTTACGAATATTAGCCTTGTCCCGGGGAACAAGACTTTGTTTCTTTCACTGCATTTACTTTATAACTATAAACTCAGTTGTTTTCATTAGTCGAAAACAAAACTAGTCATCTTTCACTTTCATGCAAGGCTCTCGTCTATTATCTTAGAAAACTGATCTGCTATCACCAATTCTTAAAACCGGTATAATTACTGGGACGTGTGGCGCGAGGTGAGCTATATTTCTCAAGCTTGCATCATAATTAATTGTGTTCATTTTAAGATTCGACGGTAAGAAATAGACATGAAGCCTCTTTAAATATGGTATTCTGTGACATAGGGGTCGTGGCTGTGTGCATATAGACCCCCGGCGGCTCTTCCTTACCAGAAGAATGTGGGTGATCTTGTACTTCGCATTGAAAAGCTTGGTGTCCCTTAAAGTCATACGGAAGTCAACCTTATTAAAATATCCACATCCATTTTAATAAAGGAAAATTATTACTTGTGTTAACCATAATGTTCCGTGAACCCATGTTGGTTTGGTCATAATTTTAATGTATTAACGTGACTTATAAAGTGCGACAAAGTCAAGGATTTTAATCTGGTATTGTATTTTATTATATTAGCAATTAATTATATAGACACTTTTGAGAATATAATTAAAAAATAATAAAATAAAGAAGCGCCTGTGAAGAGTCGGTATTTGCCCGTCAGTTATGTAAGTTATATTTTGTTTTTTTACAGTAAGATTAATGAACAGTGAGCAACCAAAGAAAGAGTTTTGGCTTATATTATATCTTATCAGGGGTTATGTGGTAAGCTTGGTAAGGGTTCACAGTGATCAAAAGTTTAAATTGCTCCAATTGTTTTGAAAAAATTTCTACCACATTATTCATTAGGGTCATAAGGATTCAAAATATGTATAGTTCGTTCCGTGTACGGTCTATGGTTTGAGTCACGGGGTTAAAATTGTGGAACTAGCCCAAAAGACCATTTCATATTGTACAAAGTTAAAAAGTAAAAGTTGCTCACACTTTGGTACAAAGTGAAGCAAAGTTATCATGTGGCCAAATAGGTCAGAGGTCTATGTGATTCTGTGATTCAAATGCACATTTTCACCATGAAATACACATTTAACAAAGGCATATTTATACTTTACAGTAAAAGATGGCAAAATAGTATAAAAATATTAAATATGATTGTAACTGTTTAAAAATTTACGGTTTCCCACTAACAGCCTGAATACATTCTCGAACTGCCGGTAAACTCAAACTTGATAATTTGTTTATATTATTTAAACGTTTTAGTGCGTTTGTATGTTTGTCAAGTATACTTTCAGATTACAAAACAATCCATTTGACAGTAAGGAATATATAACAAATCTACAATTACAAGCATTTACTTACGCGACATGTTATTTTACGAAGATTTTTAACAGTGTTTGACTTGTTTATATCCTTTTATGCATCTCTTAGGTTCGCATATTCTACATATATCCTATTCGTTGGCTTTTTATGAGGATTTGCTACTTTTTGCATTTTTCTTTTTGCATTTTGGAGAGTGGGAGTGGTCTAATGGTTAGAGAGCTCGCCTTTGGACCAATGGTCCCTGGTTCAAAATCTCAATGGGGCTGGATTTATTCTAGGTACTCAATTCTGGATTTAATCAAAATAAATTTAATTGTTAAGCGCTGTGATACTTGGTTTGTCCTTGTAACAGCGCTATATAAATGCCTGCATTATTATTATTATTTCTTAAGTTAAGGTGTCACCGAAATAGCATTTCAGCGGCCATTTTAAATTTCAGAATGGTCGCCATTTTGAACCTATAGTATGTTATATCTTGGCTTTTAAAGCAATTAGAAATGTAATTATAGCATCTTTACCTACATTTTGAAGGGTGTCGATCTCAATGCAACAAAAATAGATCATGTGGTATATGGCGGCCATCTTGAAATTCAACACGTCCACCAAGGGAAGTCTCTGAAACTAGTACAGGCATAATTGAGGTGTCTATGCGCATGTTTTTATAGTCCGGGAATCCAATAAGAACATTAATAACAACAATGCATGGTCCATTTTGTTTGTGGCAGCCATCTTGAATTTCCAAATGGCCACCAAGAGGAAGCAGTATTCTGTCTACATTCCGGTCTCTTATACTAGTAAATCATGATTCTAGTGTCTATACCCCAGGTAATACCCTTGTTCAGGGTCCTTGAATCCAGTAAGAACATTGTTAACAAAAACGGATCATTTGGACGTGGCAGCCATCTTGAATTTCAAAATGGCTGCCAAGTAAACCCATTTTGCCAAAATTGGTATGCGAAGCACATATAATAGTAGTGAACTAGCTACAGGGGTTCCCCTACAAGAAATATAAGGTTACAAGTTTAAGTCTTAAATGATGTCTTTTACCATGCATTAAACCTTGTATCTGAATTTCTGACACTTCGTATTCAGGCACGCAATTGAAGTTGGCGGCTGGTGTAGCTGTATTTCAAAGATCTTAAAAAAGCTAGAAATTGCCACAAATCTCTCTATATTTAGTTATAACATACATAAGTTTTAATAAAAGGGTAAATTTAAGTAAGTGATATTTCAAGTTGGCTAATTAGTCATATCTGATGATTTTGCTTTGTAAACATGCTTAAAATTCAAGATGGCAGCCACAAAGGCCACCTTCAAATATCTCAAAAACATATCAAATGTCATATATATCTGTAATATATTAGCATAACCCCTAAATTGACGTTAAAAGTGTAAAAGTACGAGATATTATGTCTCTAACCTTTACAATCTCATATTTGGCGTTTTTGTTTGGTTAAATATGCATAAGATTTAAGATGGGATCAATACATTACTAATATATATGGCACTCTTGATGTATATTCCTGGCAGGCCAGGCTCGCGGCCAAGCAGCAAGCATTTTCTGACAAAAAGATCAGTGGGGACAGGGCCTTTTTGCAATGTGGCCACTAGCCTATGATTACCTTTGCCCAGTCATCTCTCTGTTTGCCCACTCTCCAGATCCATGTACTTAAAGTAAAGAAAGTACTGATTTCTTATTTCCAAGAGTTGAACATGCCCTGTATTTGGCATATTGACTATTTAATTTTCTCATTAGATTGTGCTAAACACCGTTTCTTCTATACTATAATTAATATCTGTTTAATACACTTTTTAATAAATCTATCATATTTAGTCCAGAACTTAGGTCTGTGTAGCCAGAAGAGCAACATATCATAAGTCCCCAAGAGTCCCCCTTTGTGCTAATGACGAATTAAGGTGGTTAAAGTTTATAAAGAGGTTAAAAAATTAAAATGCTTCAATGAGCTTGAATGATGGGGACATTGTATTTATTCTAGTCAAAAAGAATAAGATAATGTGTATAGTTTGTCTAATTTCGAACTTTGGAAATTTCAAGGTATCGTGGGGTAAAATTGACAAAAAAAAACTTTTTATTTTCAAAATTTATAGGATATAGTAATATACACAATCATTACAGCTCTTGCCTATGTATATGTAATATGTTTTCATACCATCTAAACTGTTCGACATATGACCTTATAAGCAGTGACTTGTGACCCTCCCAGAATCGGAGCATTCTGAGAATTTAACCCAAGTATGGACCTTGAGCAGTTATTTCCATACAGTTAATTAATCCACCAAATCGCAGAAGGGCAAACTACCTTTTTAAAAAAAAATCCATATGAGGATGAAACAAACGTTGGTATACATTTGACGCATGGGAACAGTTTAGAATGACACAGTACAAACCTCACCCCCTCCATTTCTCAAATAGCACACAGGGGATTCTTTGGCACTTTTGAAATTTTGATCCTACACGCATCAGGAACTATCTAAAAAAGCAACTTTAACTAATTTATTTCCAGGTGTTTTTCCTTATACCTTGATAATTATTATATTTTAGGCCAAATAGAATAATTCCTTTTTATTGTATAAGCTCTTAGACCTTAATGTCAAAGGATTACAGCTCAGATAATAGACACCAGAATCCTGCTTCAAAAGTCTCAGAGTGCACCTCAGGATTTTCGATAAATGAACTTAGCTGTTAAATTGCAAGAAAAGACACAATGAAGAGTTGATTTCGGTTGACTACACCCCCCATTTGAGATTTTTCGATAAATTAATTGGTTAAGGGATACGAGAAGCTATCGAGGATAGCAAATTCGTTTTACCAATTTGGACTTGATTCGTTGCAGAACAATAGTGAAGAAAATTAAATAAAATAATGGTTTGACCCTCAAAATAATTGCAAACAGCAACAATTTTGATGTTGTTATTCTTAGAAATGATGAGAGATATAACATATCAAAAGTCGAGAATTATAAGTTAGCGGGGGAACATGAAGTTACAGGGGGCAAGGGTTGTACAGGGGAAAATGTCAAGTACGTTAAGTGTACTGAATATATACCAACAGTTTTGACCATGTCTTAAGGATTAAAAAAGCTATAGTTAATCCTATCTGTGGGTTGTAATTTAATAGTTATAGGCCAATAAAGGTTTCAAGGTCATCCTGGGTAAAATTTTCAGAATGCTCGAATCTTTTCAAATGGTCCCAAATTCTCCATAGTCCAAAGGGCCCAGGGAATGAATACTCATTTCACATTTGTCATGTAATTAGAGGTCAAAATGAAACAATGGTCTATATATGCCTTGAGGACATTAATGCTTACCATCTAATTTACATACTAAATGTCAAAAATGCAGGGCAAAATCTCATTTTCTGTTAAGGATATGACAGACCAAACAGTTGTGAGGCTAGTTTCGTCAAACAGAGCACTCTGAAAGAAGTTTTACCTAAGGATGACCTTGAACGGTATGCGCATATAATAATGAAACGAATGGACCGCAGATATGGCAAAACTATTACCTTTTTAATCCTCATGACCAGATAGGTAAGTTGTTATAGGTTTCAAAACAATTAGACCTTTTTTTTTTTTTTTTTTTTTTTACAAAATTTACCCCCTATTTTACTAAGTTCCCCATTGTTGATTTTCTAGACTTGCGACACATTTACTCTGTGACAATTTAGAAGTATGATAACACAAAAATGTTTCTGTTGCATTTTTTAGGTCAACAAAAACAATTTTTCGTGCAGACATCCCGAGAACATTTAAAGGGTTATCAAATAAAAACATAGGTTAGGCCCCAGACACTTGTTTCATAGCCGCCATAGTAGATTTTTAACTGAAATGCAATAATCTTCCTAAATTAAATGTTTAAACAAGGAAACAATTTTGTCTTCAATCTTTTAAGTATCGAAGTAATTGTTATACAATTAGCTTTCAGAATAAGAAATGTTAATTGCATGGCTTCAACATAGTTATGTTTTTTCTGACCATGTTTGTAGACTTACCTACACTGTAAAAAAAATACTGTAATTTTACAGTAAAATCCTGGCAGCAATTCTGCAACCAATAACCGTTAAAAATGACAGTATACTGTAAAAAATAAATTTAATCAAAACATATAAAACATATATATTTGGTGAAATTATATAGAGATTGGTAAATGTGTGGAGGATAAAAAAGTGCTGACGAACACTCCTAAATGTAGGCATATCAACAAATTTTTACGGTGAATATACGTAAAATGTACAGTTTGTTGTGTAAAATATCTTACATCAAACTGTAAAATATACAGTAAATTTGAATTGAAACCTTGTAAAAAGCTGTAATTTTACGGGATTTTGGTGGCAGAATTGCGGCCAGTATTTCTCTGTAAAATTACAGTATTTTTTCCGTCAATTTTAGTACTAATCGTTAATTGAAAATTCATAATGTGTATAAAGGTGATGCTATATATAATTCGATAAAGGCTCCACTTTTAAATTGATCCTTATAGGTCTGGGAAATTGAACATAAAATTTACAGTATTTGCTGTATTTCCAAATTACAGTCAAATACTGTAAGTTCTTACAGTATTTTACTGTAATTGCACTGTAATTTTTTATCAGTGTATATATCCCACTTTATGGCCACCATATTGTATTTTTCAGCTGAATTCCGGCAACGCTTTAGTATTGCTGCATTTTTAAACCATGGACCATTTTTCTTCAATTTTTGAAGTTCTAAGCAATTCTATCCAATTACCTTTCAATGTGAGATGGGGGGGGGGTGTTATTGCATTACACGACTTATTTAGTTTTTTTCTGTCGATATTTATAAAAGGGGTTAAATCATCTATGTACACCAACAGATGTGAAAAGCATAAAAGAAAACCAAAGACCTAAGTTTTGAACTTAAACTTTCCTAATTGGCCTTAGAGAAGCATGCTTGGATTTTCTCCGAGCAACGGCACAATACTATATACATCACCTTTTTCATTAACAGAGAGGAGTTTTCGCTTATTTAACTCACTATGATTTTGCACATTGGGGGGGTATATGAAAAAACCGTTTTTGAAAAACAAAATGAGCTTCATTTTCATGGAAAGTCTTGTCTCTTTAATAACGTGATAAATACATGATTGGCCAAATATTATTTATTTAAATAGATCACACCTTACTAATAGAATTTTTCTAATAAGGATTATGGAAGAAATAAACAGCAACCCGTATTTTGGAAGGTAACACTATAAAGAAATAAACACCAACCCTATTTTGGAAGAACATAAAAGGAATTAAACACGACATATTTTGGGAGGCAGTAGTTATTTGTTAGCATTTGAAACATTTGGACTTGTCACTAAATGCAGAAACCTCCATCTTGGGCCCCTCCAACTCCCGGGCAATTGCACTTGAATGCTAACCAATCTCAAATGAAATAAAGTTAAGCCGCCGGTTCAGGGTCATGTCTTGTTTGATTGTACAAATTATCAGTTCCATCAGCACAAAAAGGCCAGTTGAAAGGAACAGAGTCCTTTAAGAATGCTCATGCTAAAAGCACGTTCTTCGTTATTCGTTCACGTCACTGGCTATAATCCAAGAAGTTGGAGAGGAATCGAATTTGCAAGATAGATATCGCCCAACATCGCCGAAGTCGGTCAGAGGGTGAGATAGTACTTCCATATAGAATCACCTTTATTATCTAGGGGGACGCGATGGTATTTGAATAAATAGGAGTAATACTGTTAATGATTCAGCTCAATTTTTTGAGATCCTGCATACGAAAAGGCACGTAGAGCCTACAGGGAAGGAAAAGGAACACATCGAACTACATGGTCTTTTTCATAAAGTCGGCAAAGAATTCCCTTAAAGTATGCGAAAACGAGTGGTTAAGACTTAAACTTGTAAATTCATTAAAGCTATGGTTAACAAAAGTTTATTTGAGCAAAATCCAAAACTTCATGCAAAAACCTAACTTTCATTTCAGGTCACAGAGTATTTTCTTGAATGAAGAGTTTCGGTCATGAATGCTTGTCTATTGAGAAAATGTAATCCATCGTATCGGAGTTAAAATAAAGTTTACTCTGCAAAAGAATTAATAAAATAGCAACCATATGCACTTCTTCAAATTCATAATAAGTTAATACATTATTTATAATACCGAGTCAGAAAAAAAATATACGCACTATTATTTTGAAAATATATAGGAAACAGAAAGAAAGAACACAAGGAAGAACACAAGGAGGAATGACACTGGAATCAAATACTTCTGCAAAGTCTATGAAACTTTAGTGTATAAAATCGACTGAAAGACTATGCTCACTTTTCGAACACTATCCCATAACATTGACTTCACTTTAAAGGCTTGAGGTTTGTGTCCCCAAAGAGGACTCCCCTACCTGGTGCTTGTTTTATTTTTTTAATGGTAACTTACTACTATCTTTTCTCTGTCCAATAATACTAATACTATAATAATGAAGAATCATACCTTTGGGACAGGTAATCAGAGTTTTATTGATTCTTTAAAATAAGAAATATTCATATCCTTGTTATCTAGTGTGCATGGCCCCTAATTTGCATAAATTAATATTCATTCCTTTGACGAACTACACCGCAATACAAAGGGATTCCTTTGGAGACACAATTACTACATACACCGCCCCTTGTAGTAATGAGTGAATAACACAATTACAAATGTCTCCCTAATGTAGGATTATAAATATAACGCTAACAGTGGAATAGGGGAAATTTTAATTAGGCCATATGTTATAATGAGTTCTTTTCTATTTAAATTAATATTCATATCCTTTGTTCATATTCTAGGGGGATTATCCTTCATTTGCAATAATTATTCGATCCTTTGTTATCCAAAATGAAATAAAATGAGTGAATAACAAATAGCCAATAATTAAATATAATAATAATAACAATGAAATGAGTTTCGCCATAACGTCGTGTAAGAAGATGATATGAAAAAGCTTCCATGTAGCCTAAACGTAAATTCTGAAAATTGAGATGATAATAAGATAATTGATATATAATATCCTCCCCCGCCTTTAGTCCTTCTCTCCAGCCATGATACTGTTAAATATTAAAGAGATCATTAGTTATGAGCTCCTCTTATTATTAATTATATCTAAGATTTATATCCTTGATGGAATAACGCAAAACCAATGGAACCTTAGGAACACAGAAATTCCTTTCACGTAATCAAATTCAGGGCATAACAAAAGAGAATATCGCCTTAATGCTGAATTAGTCAATATGTAAAAATAACAATAACAATAATAATTAACATAATAATAATAAACATCATCATACAATAGCTTTCTAAGCAAGTGGTTTTCACCAAAGATGCCATCCCAGAGGAGAAGACTTCAGATGGAACTTGAGAGTTAGAGGCACGTTGTGCATGTGCATGCAATGGCTCACGAGACAATTTCAAGGATGGATTGCATAACACGTGGACAACAAAGCCACCTATAGTATAAGGCTAGCCTCTCTCTCTGTTATCGCGCGTTAAATGTATGTAAATTCCTACAAGTGAGACATGGTAGTGATGCGACCAGGATTTCTAAGGACCTGGAGAAGATTTTTACCTACCTTAATCTGGAAGTCAAGTATTATGTTACTTATCTATCGGGACTATTATTTTCATATCGCGTACACATCCCAATTTAATGGGGCCCTGCCGAGAAGATACAAGGGTTCTTTCTACATGTCTAATTGGATGTCGTAATGTGTTAAAGTAAATACTGGTTTGTTATTTTGGGCATTTTATTACAGTCTAGGCTTGGTAGGTATACAAGGGTAACATACTTATATACAAGGAAATATGGACGTGGTATAAAGTATATAAAGTATAAAGTGTTCTAAACCGGCAGTTTCAAATGTACCGAAAATCGTCAATCTTGAATTCCTTCGAATTTCCGCTTTTAAAAAACAAGAAAACATTAAAACAGTTACACGTAAGGTGTGTATCTCTTGTGCGTAGAGCAGAGATGGTAATTTCACGCCACGGTTAAGGTAATTTGGGGCAGGTATAAGTGGAATATTTAATCAGCCAATCAAATGCAAAATAACAGTCAACTGCCTTGAATGAAACGCGGACGTAAATATGTAACGGCGCTGTCCATCATTAATGTATGTCACTTCTACCCAATTCGTATCAAATTCGGTTTAATGAGAGCGCTGCGCATGCGCAAACGAATGGATAAGACTTAAACTTGTAAATTCATTAAAGGCTATGGATAACAAAAGTTTTATTTGAGCAAAATCCAAAAAACGTCACCCAGCACCCCCCGTGCAAAAACTAACTTCATTCAAGGATACAGCCGTATTTTCTTGAACTGAGAGTTTCGATCATGAATGCTTGTCTATTTGAGAAAAATGTAATCCATCGTATCGGGAGTAAAATAAAGTTCTTCTGCAAAAGAATTAATTAAAATTCGCCACCATATGCTTCTTCAATAATAATAAGTTAATACATTATTCTAATACCGATTCCAGAAAAAAAATATACGGAAACTATTCTTTTTACACATATATAGAAACAGAAAGAACAAGAAAGAAACAAGGAGGAAATGACACTGCGAATCAAATACTCTGCAAAGTCTATGAAAACTTGTAGTGTATAAAATCTACTGAAAGATTATGCTCACTTTCGAACCCTATTCCAATAACATTGACTTCACTCAAAAGGTTTAGGTGTGTCCCCAAATAGGACCTACCTGGTGCTTGTTTTATTTTTTTTAATGCGTGACTATATCTTTTCCGTCAAATACTAATTATAATAATAATGAAGAATCATCATGGGAGAAGCGGTAATATATGAGTTTGATTGATATTTAAATTAATTAATATTCATATCCTTTGTTATTCTAGTGCATTGCCCTAATTTGCGTAAATTAATATATTATATCCTTGACGGAATACACCGTATTACAAAGGATTCCTTGGGGAGAACACATACTCAACATGTAGTAATGCGTGAATAACAATCAAAATGTCTCCCATAATGTAGGATATAAATATACTTAACAGTGGAATAGGGGAAATTTTATTATTCATTAGAGTATAATGAGGGTTATTTTCTTATTTAAATTAATATTCATATCCTTTGTTATGCTAGGGGAGATCCTTCATTTGCGCCTAAATATAAAGTAATATTCGTTATCCTTGTTATCCAAATGTAAAAATGAGTGAATAACAAAAGCCATAATTAACTATATAATAATAACAACAATGAATGATATTTCGCCTAAACGCCGTAATGATGTGAGATGCAAAGCTCATTCGCCTAAACGTTAAATCTTAAATTCAATAATAATAAGATAATGATTATAAAATAAATAATGATATAATAATCATCTACACTGATTACTTGTAAATATAATTATCATAGGTTATGAGCTCCTTTTATTTATTTAAATTAATATTTTTCTTTTTTTAATTTACAAAATTTGTTTGCTTGATGAAGCAATGGAAACCTTAAGGGAACACAGAAATTTTCCTTACGCAAATTCAGTGCATAACAAAAAAAAATCGCCTTAATGCTGAATTAGTCAACTAAAATAACAATACAATATAATAACAACAATACTCAACATCTGAGTACAATAGCGTTCTAAGCAAGTGGTCACCAAAGATGCCTCTCCCAAGAGAGAGACTTCAGATGGAACTGAGCTGTTAGAGAACGTGGTTATTGTGGCGATGCACTGGTCCTCACGAGAAATTTCATAATTGTATTGGCCATAACACGTGGACAACAAGTCACCCTATAGATAAGCTAGCCCCCTCTCTCTCTGTATCGGCGCGTTAAAATGTATGTCAATTCCTACCATTTGAACATGGTACGTGATGCGCGGATTTTATAGGACCTGCGAGATCCTTTACCTACCTTAATCTGTAGTCAAGTTATGTACTTATCTATCGGGACTATTATTTTATTCCTATCGCGTCACATCCCAATTTAAGGTGTCCTGAGAGATTACAAGGGTTCTAACATGTCTAATGGATGCGGTAATGGCGTGTAAAGTAAACTACTAGGTTTGTTGTTATTTGGCATTTTTATTACAGTCCATAGCTTGGGTAGGTATACGCCAGGTCACATTACTTATGGACAAGAACTAGACGTTAAAGTATATAAAGTGATAAAGTGTTCTAACCCAGGAACACAAAACTATTTAAAAACGTTTCGAATTGGTTTGAAAAGGGTTTTGCGTTTTGAAACGTTTTAAAAACGTTTTTAAACGCTCTCCGAACACAATCCAATGCCGGTACCGAGCTTTGGGGAATTTTTTTTGCTGACGTACAAAAACGTTTTTTCAACGTTTTGTCTCATCACAATTGTAAAAATTAATACTCAACGTTTTAATACGTTTATAAAACGCTTCCCCGACTCCTATTTTGGAGTTATTTTTTTCAATGTTAAAATATCGTCTTATTCATTACCGTCGTCTCGTAATCACCACCGCGTCGCCCCCTGCCACAGTGCCGCTTTGCATCGTTATGTCATCGTCGTTGCCTTTCGTTTCCCCTGGCCAAAGTTATTATTTTCGCCAAACAACAACACATTCTCATTGTATAGGCAAGCAATAGAAAGGTATCAGATTATGAACCCAGTCACTATTATGAGGATATTATAAGACGGATCGTATTTCCTCACGTGACTAAAGGGGTATAACGGAAAACAAGTCTCGCATTTCTTAATTGAAGTTCGCATCGCAAATGAAATAAAGTAAAGCGACAGGTTCAGGGTCATTTCTTGTTTTATTGTACAGAATTATACAGTTCACATCATGCACAAAAAGGCCAGTTGAGATGAATGGAGTCCTTTAAGAATGCTCAGTGCTAAAAGCACGTTCTTCGTTATTCGATTCACGTCACTGGCTATATCCCAAGAAGTTGGAGGAGGATCGAATTTGACAAGATAGATATCGCCCAACATCGCCGAAGTCGGTCAGAGGGTTAGATAGTACTCCCATATAGATCACCCTTTATCATCTAGGGGGACGCGATGGTATTTGAATAAATAGGAGTAATTACTGTTAATGACTTCAGGCAATATTTGAGATCTGCATACGAAAAGGCAACGTAGAGCCTACAGGGAAGGAAAAGGAACACATCGAACTACATGGTCTTTTTCATAAAGTTCTGTAAAGAATTCTCTTAAAGTATGCGACATTGAGTTGATTAAGATTTATACTTGTAAATTCATAAAGCTATGGATTAACAAAAGTTTTATTTTTAGCAAACATCCAACCACTTAATGCAAAAACTCCAACTTCATTTCAAGGATAAAGCATATTTTCCTGAACTGAAGAGTTTCGAATTATGAATGCCAATCTATTTGAAAAAATGTAATCCATCGTAGAGGGAGTAAAATAAAGTTACTTCTGCAAAAGAAGTAATAAAATAGTCACCATATGCACTTCTTCCTTCTTCAATACATCCTAAGTTAATACAGTATTCTAATACCGATCTAATATTTTTTTTAAATATATAGAAAAACAGAAACAAGGTGGAAATATCAAATGACACTGTAATCACATACTTCTGCAGAATCTGCGAGACTTCGTATTCTGTGGTATAAAATCGACTGAAAGACTATGCTCACTTTTCGACCCATCATCCAATAACATTGACTTCACTTAAAAGGTTTAGGTATATCCCCAAATAAGACCTACTCTAGAGCTGGGATCCCGTACTACTACCTTGTATCTCTTTTCGTATTGTTTTATTTTTTAAATAGTACTATATTTTTTCAACGTCCAATAATAATAATAATAATAATGATAATAATAATAATAACAAAATTATAATAACGGAATACAGCGCAATATAAAGTGATGCGTTAAGGTGAAATTATATTTCGCCCTATAACGTCGTAATGAGTGAATGACAAAAGCTCATTTCGCCTCAGCGTAAATTATAATAATAATAAAATAAAAATGATATAATAATAATAATAATAATAGTAACAACAATACAATAGAGTTTTAAGGAAGGTTCAAGGTCATCCTGGGGTAAAAGTGGTCACCAAAGAATTACAAAAATGCCATCCCAAGAGAGAAGACTTCAGACGGGAACTTGAGCTGTTGGAGGAATTTTGTCATTATGCGATGCAATGGCCTCACGAGAAATTTCAAGAATTGTATTGGCCATAACACGTGGACAACAAAGCACCCCATAAGCTAGCCCTCTCTCTGTTATCGCGCGTTAAATGTATGTAAATTCCTACAAGTTGAGACATGGTACGTGATGCGACAGGATTTTATAAGGACCTGAGAGATATTTACCTACCCTTAATCTGTAAGTCAAGTTATGTACTTATCTATCGGGACTATTATTTTATTCCTATCGCGTACACATCCCAATTTAATGGGTCCCTGGAGAGATACAAGGGTTCTAACATGTCTAATGGATGCGGTAATGTGTTAAGTAAACTTACTGGTTTGTTATTTTTGGCATTTTATTACAGTCTAGGCTTGGTAGGTATACCAGGTAAACATTACTTATTATACAAGAAATATGGACGTGTAAAGTATATAAAGTATAAAGTGTTCTAACCGTCAGTTTCAAATGTACACTAAACTCGTCAATCTTGAATACCTCGAATTTCGCTTTTTAAAAAAAAGAAAATTAAACAGTTCACGTACTGTTGTGTATCTCCTTGTGCGTAGAGCAGAGATGGTCATTTTCACGCCACGGTTAAGGTAATTTGGGGCAGGTATAAGTGGAATATTTGCTCAGCCAATCAAAATGCAAATAACAGTCAACTACCTTGAATGAAACGCGACGTAAATATGTAACGGCGCTGTCCATCATAATTGTCTGTCACTTCTACCCAATTCGTATCAAATTCGGTTTAATGAGAGCGCTGCGCATTTTATATACTAAATTTCACGCCCGATTTTCACATATACATATTTTGGTGAGATACCTAATGTTTACCCGATCATATACCCCTACCAAAATTATATCAAAATACTCGGAAGTAAAAGTGACAAATTGCAGACCTGGTTTTAATCATTTCAAATTAATATTACGATATAGGCCCACATTGTACTGTGAACTTTGATCATTAATGTTGTCTGTTTGCATATTGGTTGGTAATTTAACCCAGACTTACAAGATTATGTGTTATTGGAATATTTTCAGTTCACTGAAGACAGTCCTTGGGTCTATAGCCGAATTAAGGAACTATAGCCTGTGTTAGCATGAAGTATGCGGAGGTTTAAATTATTACTTTTCAAATCACTCCAAACTTGCCTCGCTTTTTTACAAAGTGTTAGATTCTGTAGTGTTTGTATGAAAAAGAAATCCTAAAACTAACAATTTGCCTTTAATATTCCTGTGAATACCAATATATTTGAAAGACTCGTGCACAAAAGTACAGTCACACACGTACTTACATAAAAAAATCCAGAATGTAAGCTGTTTCCTGTACTAAAAAAGTACAATCGACTGAAGATTGCAATGATGCTGTCAGACAGATAATTAAGAAAAGGAAATATATTCCCTTTATCCTGTTTTGGAGAATGCCTTTTTGTTGGATTTACAGACAATAATGGTAGCCAATCATATCATGTTGTGGGTGGAACGAATCTTAACCTTATCGTAGTACTCCTATACGCTGGAGCATGGACCCTGGTCAAATATTATCGTTCATGCCCCACTACATCTATCTTTGACATCTTTAGTAGTTAGTATGGACCCTCTAATCCAATGCAATGTTACTATTAGTGTCTCAAATGGTGGTTTCACTTTTTCAATAGGTGGCGATTTAAAATCTTACCCAGGCGTCAAACTTTTAACGGGTCCGCAACATTTTGAAAAGTTTTCATGTTTTTCCGTAGTCATAAGGATTCCAAGATGTCGAGTGTTTTTGTACCGGTCTATGACCATTTGGTTTTTGGAGTTATATGCTATAAAAGGCTAAAATTGTAAAAAGGATCAATTTCCTTTTTTACAGGGGTCACAACAGAAGTGTTCCAATTTTGGTAAAAATAAAACAATAATTATAAGGAATGTTTGTAGTATTCTTCAATGCATAGTTTTATCATGTTATTAGTGAGCAAAATAGTGTCATAGGCACATAGTCCTTGGAGAAGCAAACGTGTGGTCTGTGGAAAAGCACAGCCTCATGTTCATTAGACCGTTTACAATCGCTAGTTCGAGCACCACTGTGGTCAACGTATTTTTTTGTTTCCCTGGGCAAGATACTTAATCTAATTGCCTCGTCCGACTCAGCGAATCTGGGGAGCTGTTTAATGTGGAGTATTACAATCTAAGTGTTGATGGATTGTTCGCTTGGCCAGCTTTGCCGGCTAGTGAAGCGAAATGATTGTGAATGATTTCCTGAATGGCATCGTAATAATAATAGGCAACAGCGCTTTATCTCTGTTAAAATGCGCTATGTAAATCTCATTAAAATTATTATTATTAATCCATGAGCATTGAATTTATTACCTTATCTTCGGTAAGCAAACATTATGTAACGATACTTTTTAGGGTCCCCTTTCCTCGGCAATAATTTGGCCAGTATGTAAAATACATGTATAATCATAGCAGCTTTTTACAATGTTGGACATCAAGAAATAGTCCACCAAGGATGTTGTTATCATTACCGGCCGCCCGTGAGCTTGTATACTCTAAGTAGAGAAATACTAACACAAAATATGATGGTGATTTCCTGCAATGAATAAAGGTATATTAAATTCCGAATTTCCCCATTAAGACATATGCTTCCATAAACTATTACGTATGAAGAGCTACTATTTCCCCAATGTCATTGAAATTAATCAATAAGGGGCGAGGGCTAATACAGATATTGCAGGGGAGGGTGTCCCTTTCTAAGACCAATTTATCATTCAACAACGTCACTAATACAACTATTTAATGGACGTAGGTGTTGTGTGTCCATCACTGAATCTTGTAGAATAAATTAGACAAAATCTGTTTTTGACCCTTCTTAACTTAAGGACTAGGACTCAATCTACTAACATCGAAATGCGCATATCTTCACCAAGTTTAACTTATAATGTTTTTTTTTTTATTTTAATCACCTTTCTTTCAAAGCTATGACCTCGATCGGCCTCAGAGATGGTTCAAAACCTCTTCCCAAAAGTAATGTCGTAAAAATAGTAATGAAAGTGTTTTTTATTTGTTTTACCTATCTCATCAGTTTAGGGGCGGACTTCAAAACTCCCAAACCGCTCTTTTGGCCTTGGGTTCAGGGCAATTGAACTGGTTTTTCTTTGTTTAGAACAATAGAAAACCGGTTCCGCCCGCCAAGAACCGGTTTCACCGGTGGTTGAGTTGGAAGCCTCCCCGTACTATATCTAGTGATGTTCCCAAACTCTACCCTCTACATTGGTAACTTTCTTATGTGCGACTGGTGTCCACAAAATCCACTCATAGGGTCGTCCCTATAACAACGTATGCCAATAAGACGATAAATCCCAGCAAAGGCCATGCCCGGGACTTCTCACCGGCACTTTGCACCAAAGGCGAATAGCCTGAACTCAAATGCCACATAAATGCATTCCCAAATTCAAATCAACTAAATTAAAACAAAAAACGTTTTTTTTTTTTTTTTAATATTAAACTAATAATTACATCATTCTGATGTCAATCTTTTTTTTAATCACCCGTTGTATTTCTGCTGAAAAACATTCTTGGTGATAACAATTTAACCGATACATGCTTATAAAATAGGAATAACACCTATAGAGCACAGTTTCCAAACCCGGTATATTTTTTTGTCCCAGATTGAACGCTAATCTTTTCATCCGATGTAGAAAGAACGTGTTTAGACAGATTACTGTAACATGGAAAATGTTTTAATAACATGTTTTATTTATTATCAATTTTTTAAGTTGTGAATTTTTAACTTTTGCGTAAGAATATATTTAACACCAATGAAGTGAAATTCTAATTTTCAAGCGCCAGGACTTGGAATATTAATATAATTTGATAGAACTTGTTATGTGTAATCACATAACGTTCAAAAAAGCGAAGCACAACTAATAATTCCTTATCTCCACAATGTACATTGATTATTTTAGCAACAGCAGTTTTTCCTCCTCGCATTTTAAGTGTCCTAAAGGTGTCAGATGGTCCAACACGGACTGGCTGACAAATTCGTGCTCCTAGCTGTTCATTGAATATAGATTTGAACAATCAATACGTTCTTAAGTGCCACATCTAGGTTAAGTGATGTCGAATCTGCCGTAACTTTCCATCTTCTAGTATATTTTCTTTGAAGATAAGGTAAATTATTTAGAGACCATTTCTATATGGAATAGTCCTAGGGTATGATTACAATGACAAAGACTTCAATTATTCTTGAGATTGTAGGCGTATTGGTTAGGTTCAACCTCAGCGGGTAAAGCATTATTCTAGCTATTTTGAGAGCAGTCATGACAGTTCAAGATATGATTTTCACTGCGCATTGTCGCAGGCCTGTATACTGCCTCGGATGCATGTGTTGAAGTGAGAGCTATTAGAAGACCCTGGGATGTCCCGGTAAACTGTTGGACATGGCGTAGAATCAAATATTAATAGCTTTCCTAGCTCGCAGAGTGTTACGCCTCGCGATGGTGTTTTCTTATCTCCTCGCGTATCTTATTTCTTAGGCAATTAAATGCAATTAAAACCTGTTTGACATTTCATGATGATATTTTGTTTGTTTCATCACTGGTTTGTAAAGGTTTCAAAAAGCTTACGTCTTGACATCCATCATGTTACTTGTTTCGAACGGCCACTGGCTGAAAATTGGATATGACCTGACGTCGTCAAGCTTGGGTGTACAACTTTTTAGAAGTGCCTCGGATCTTGTTTGACATTCTACCAACAAATCGAGCCCGGCCTGTAAGACAGTTTTCTTGGTTAAATGGTAAATTTTTATTATAACTACACTATTACCATTGCTGTTGGTAATGTGGGGCCATCCTCGAACAAGTGGTGAGATCGTTTATACAGTGAAACAGAGAATAAGTGGGTCGGATGCATTGCTGTTCTTCAGTACATGTGTAAATTCTTGTTTGTAGTCATGACTAGCATTTATTCCTCCATTCACTCTTGAAGTGTAAGGATGAGAACCTCTAGACAGTCCGGCGTAGAAAGTGGTAATGGCCAGCACATTTAACATTCTCATAGGCTGTTACCGGGTCACTCTTCCGGTACTCAAATATACCAGGCATGGGCAAGAACATCAGAAGCTTAAAGGATACCTACAACATATTTGGACACAATCTTATCCAGTCAATTGAAAACCAATTTAGTAGGTAACATGACGTCACAGTCTTAATCCACCTTCACCCTGGCATAAGAACCTTGCTTTCCGATCATAGCTGTGGGTATGCAAAGCCAACACGGGCTAGCAGTGGTGCTTTCATTAATTGTTCATAACTCTTTGCCCACCCAGCACGCCGTTTAATAGTGCTTCAACCAAACGTGACTCGTGTAAGGTAAGCTATATAAGGTGGCGTGCCTGATGTGGCTAGGAAAGTGACGATTAACTTTAAACTTTTATACTTCAATGCCAAAGCGTTCCCTGTATGGCGGATAGAGTTGCTATACCATCGTACATGTGATACGATCGTTGCCTGTACTGTTCGAATCTCGCCGGCATATCGATGAATTGTACGCCGACACTGTCAGTAGCAGAATGCTTTCGCACATGTATTTGGGTTCTGAAGGTTAATTGGTGTTTCATTTCACTATTTTTCCAGAATTAATATTTCCATCGAACTATGTTCCTTTTTTTTTTTTATACAACTCGTCCTGCCAATACATTTATACATTGTACCATAAATAATTTCAGTTGTCAAATCCATTTTAAACAAATGGTGTCTATATTTTTCTGTTATGGTAACTTATTGCAACTGTTTTTTTCTTTTTATTGTTGATTTTTAGTATTTGTGCAAAGGTTTGCAATAAGCGATAATGACATACGGCCTACCAAACCTCCATATCAGGGGACCTTTCCGCTTGGAGTGCACCCCATATGCAGATTACCTGCTGGAATTTTGATTTGCAGTACTCAGCGAGCTAAAAAGGCGTAACAAAAGAATATCAAAGGTTTGGGCTGGATTCCCCCAGTAATTCTGAACCATCACTTGGCTGGTCGAATTTGTCTATATGACCCTGTGACGGGAGTTCCGTAATCTGACCCTCTGAACACACTTTTTTTATGACACCCTATGAATTCGGAAACCCTTCACGGAATAAATCCCATGTTTATTCCGTTAGTGTTTCCGAATCCATGAGTGTATCAGGAAAAAAAAAGTGTGTCAATGGGTTCAGGTTACGGAACTCCCCTCTGTGACTGATCGCGGTTCCTGAAATAGTGCGGCCTATAAACAGAGATAAAAATGAACATTCAAATCCAAAGGACCACTATACCCTCACATTCAGACAGTTTTCGTTTTGAGCTCACAAGTGCAAATGTTCTTCACTAGTATAACAGCGGAGGACTTTTCTGAAAACGCAGCACAATTTTGTCAAAAAGACACCAAACCTCCCCCGGTACATCTTCCGGCTAGTATCAAATCACTTTGTTTATTCTTTATAGAAATACTTAATTTGATGTCGACCTTTCAAATGGCCATGTTTTAGCACGATTAGAAAAAGTACAATTATCCCCTATAGATGTAGTTCAATTGTATGATCGGAGAAGGTAATAGGCCTTCTCATGCCCTTGTTTCTTGTATCAATTTCGCCGTTTTACATGTTTAAGAAAGCAAGCACCTCTCAGCGTTGTTTATGCCTCTCTACGTCCGACGAATGTCTAGACAATTTACCGTTAATCACATTTTCAGGGAGAAAAAAGTATATACTTTTAATCAAAGGTAATAAGTATCGGAAGTGGTTTCAACTCCTTCAACTGCACCAACTATATACAATATGCAAGATAAATGTAAAATACGCAAGACATAGTACAAAAATTAGTTCACGTTTTTTTTGTCAGTCTTCAATTGTTATCCAATTCATTGCCAATTAATGACTACAACTATGAGAGTTCTGTCGTAGATGTTGTCGATGGTAAGTTTTTACAAATTCTCATTTCCATGAAAACTCTTATCAATGACTACCCAGAAGTATTCATTAATAATTATCGCTCAGTAAAAATTGTCGACAATACACTGGACAGAGGTACAGTTATATTTTGCAGCAAAAGGTGGCAAAATGATAGCAAAATTTCATTATTCAATATGATTTTACACGGTTTGTAACATAATCTTACACGGTTTGTTTCCTACTTGCAGCCTCGAACTGTCAGTAAAATATATCGTAATTAAAACAGTCTAAAATTAGAGTTTATATTTTTTATGTTATAAACCGTTTTCAACTGAAGGATGTATCTGTACGTTTGTCTAGTGTATTTTCAGGTTAAAAGAAATCGATAAAAATGTTTATTTGACAGCAAATAAAATCTAACAAACCTGTGAAATTACAACGGTGTATAGGGCAACAGTTCAAAACTTAATTTTTAGTTTTCGCTTGTACTTGTCTGACTTGTCTTGACTTATCCTCGAAACGTTCTTGATAGGTATTCTACAACCAATCAAGTACAAATTTAGAGAAATGAAAAAAGACGATCTGTAACAATAAAACAAAATTGTAGCCAGAAAATCAGAGAGAACGGAACAAGAAAACAGACAAGCAGAGAGACAGAGACAAATAGAGAGACAGTGGGAGACAGAAAGAATAGCAAAGAAAAAGCAGAGGAAAAAGATCCGCAAACGACTTTTATGCTATCTTTGCAAGCTTTAAACCACCCGTGGGGACTGAACGCTTTCAGCTGCTAAATTCTAGACGCCGAAAACGGTTTGTTTCGATCACATCTACCTTACGGGAATACCTTGAAAACTAATCAATCTCTACATCTAATTTGCACTGTGCAATTTTAAACCATTTAAAACAGTAGTCTGATGGCGATACACAAGGAGTTGTTGTTAGTTTTTTATCATACACGCGTAAAATTTGTGTGTGTGTTGTTGTGTTTTTTTGGTTTTAAGGTTAGAGTTTACAGTTTTGTCGCTGGTAAACAATCTTCTGCTGGTGGCAAGCCAATATTCGCTACGAATGCTAAGCGTATGGGTATGGGCAAATTAGTGTGCTGTGGAGATGGAGCGGGTGTTGGCGTGTTTGTGCCGTGATTGTGTAGTGTTTTGTAATAATATAAAGTCTGAAATCATAAGGTAGTTTACGCTCAGTCATGCAAGATAAGATTACAATTATTTCAACCAATATCGAGAAGCATTGCTTAGAGTTTATATTGATGACACGACAAGGAAATAACAAAATCATCCTTTTTAATAATGAACAAACATTTTCGGCTTATGGTGTGATAAGTACATAGTAAGCGTTCTAAATAGGCCAAAAAAAAAACGGTTCGAAAAACAAGGGGTTCATTTTTCTGGAAATATTAGGTCGGTCATTCAGTCAGTGTATGTTATCGATTGTCTATCTACATAATGTATTTTTCTATACATCAGATTGCCATTAGAGCATTCCAATGTTTTGTAACCCTTTCTTTTCTGGAACCTCATCTTGTCCAGTGGATATGACTGCCGATTCATGATCCAAAGGTTTGTGGTTCGAGCCCCGCTGTGCCAATGTGTTGGGCACTTGGTCAAGGGCACTTTACCCTCACTTGCTCTTCGTCGACCCCAGCGATATTCGGGTACTGTTATGGGGATATTACAATCTAAGTGCTGATAGTCATGTGCGCTTGGCCGGCTGCCGCCTAGTGAAGCGAAATGATTGTGAAAATTTTTTTAACTTTATTTGTAATAATAATAGGCAAACAGCGCTTTTGTATCCTGTGGAAAAAAGGCGCCTATATAAATGTCGGTATTATATTATTATTATCTGAATATTTGCAGTCTTTAACCTTATTTTCCTCAAAATAAATGGACCAGCAGAATTATGAAAGCTATATTCCGTTTTCAATCTCATGAAGTGATCAGAAAGAGCAGAATCCTGGAAGATGAACAGATTGCTGTAGTGTCTATGACACACTTCCCTCTATAAACATCTTAATCAATCACTTCAGAAAGGCTTGTTCATCCATAAATAAAAGATTTCCCCCTGTCAATTAATTTTCCATAATATCTCATACCATAAAGTCATAAATTTAATTTATTCAGGCATCTTTTCAAGTATTTGTTCGGTAAATTGCAGATTGTACCATGTAAACACATTATTTCGTCTTTACTGGTATGGATCAAAGCTGTTTCGCTTAAAATATAATCTCCAAAATGGACTGCTTCTTAAAATGTTTCAAATATTTGTTTATTGTTAAAATTGGGCAGATTTTACACATGTATACACATTATTTCGTCTTGACTTTACTGTATTGGATCAATGCTGGTTCGCTTAAAATATAAATCTTCGAAAAATGGACTCTTCTTAAAACAAATATTCTCATATTTCTTAAAGTTGTACTATGAGATTACAATTTTTTGTCTGTTTGGGTAGTTTATAGTTTTTCTTTGCATATGTGCTCTTGGTACAATGACCACGTTTGTCCCAATCATAGAGTATATCCCCATCAAGTATTTTACATTATTTTGTTATACTCGATTCGCTTTGATACGTTCCTCCCCCTGGAGTTTTGGACCTATTCCAATAAGTCGGAGAGGGGTCAACCTAGCTCTACCGGGAAAATGAAAGAATTCAATGCACGTGCCACACCGGATTATCTTGGAGGACACTCCGGTCATTTAACTCACTCACCTGCCACTAAATAAAATTTCATTCATGTATGGAAAGGCACTATAGTGTATCAGGCCTTAACATTGCTCACAATAACATGATTTACAGAAGTCTCTGCGCCTCATTGATTTTTTCACCTCCGCAAGAATGGTACGGGGTCACATATCAGATGAATCGAGTATACATCGAGTAAAAGCTTTTGCGTTTCATTCAATAGAAAAAAGAATATACCTAAATCGATTTCGTCGAGGATAAAGATTTCTCTATACGGTATTTTTGCACTTGATTGGTTGTATATAGAGCACCTATCAAAATCTTGCGTTTGTTTACGGGCCACATCACTACGTCACTGAATTTTAGCGCCGTTAATACCAGTGCCAGCCTCCGAAATCTTGAGTTCGAGTCCTATTAGAGATAGACGATGATTTTTCTTCCTGAACATGTCCAATTGCCTCTGTATGTTATGTATTATTTGTTATTCAATGTATTTTCCCTTAAGTTTACAATTTCCCTTTCTTTCCCCTACTTTGGTAACCGTGTATTTACTTTATCAGTGTTCGCCAATGAATCAGAAAAGGATAGCAAAGGCATATGCAAGCGTTCAAATGGCGAAAGAACTTCAGTGGAGCTGATGATTTGTAGAAATAAATATTTCCGGAACCAAATTGCAATTTTGCTCCTCTAAATATGATGGATTGTCTCGCCTACCCTTCAGACATCCAAAGCTGCAGATCTATACACTAAAGCGTCTAGTGAAGGCAATACATTAATATAGACAATACATGAACCGTAATGACATCGAGAGTTTGCACCTTGAGGGTGCAATCTTTGGTTAGCTGTAGGCTTAGTTGCTCAAATCAGTGGAGACATTAATAGTCACGCTATTATTTATCAAAATAGAGTGCACACTGCAAATGATTTCTTGCCCAACCCTACATGCATTCTATTTTAGGTATTTTTGCCGGGATGAAGAATCGGTTGATTTAAATGCAATTGTACTTGATTTTTGTAATAGGTATACTTAGGCTTTCTTAATATCCAAGCAAAAGGAACACTTTTTTCTTAGGTATATCCCGGTTCTTTTTTGGTGTAAAATATTATTACTCTCTGCCAGCAAGTCACTCATTTGAATGATCTAAGAGCTTTAAGCATGAGATAATAACGTCTTTAGCTACCTCTTACTGCAGGAAAGAATACCAAGTTGTATTGGCGTTATGCCCTATGGAGATGAGCACTGGCAGTGTTCACGGGCTCTCTTGGCGAGCAATATATTATTTTAAATCAGTGCTCGATGAA
>JAMKCH010012472.1:0-140784 GCA_023653785.1 Ophioderma brevispina | reverse complement strand
GGAGGAACAAGTGGAAAGCTAGAGACAGTATGGGGAGCAGCACGGCAAAGGAGCCTACGTTTCTCAGTTTTGAATCGCGTCAATTGAGTTTTATTTTATTATTATTTTTTATTGTTTTATACATAATATGTTAAAGGATCTTTTATGTTGTAATGATGCAACTATCCGTTTCATGAGAAAATTTCACCAAATACCCTTATTTCATTTAGAGAGTGAAACACCAACAAACATGTACTAAGTTATGGTAAATTGTGGCAAAATAGTAACATTTACTAAGTTTACACCTGTTGCTGCAAATTACTTTGATTCCTTTAAATTTGGACCAAAGGATAGCTTAGCTTTTCTTATTTCCATTTGTAACCGAAATAGTACCAACATCCCCATTATTAACGTCACTATACGTCATATGAAGAAAGTGCGAAATACTGAATATAGGGGGTGGAAATTGATATTTCGCCATTTTTAACGACCCAAACACCTTATTATAGCACTAAATGCTCTCATATATAAAACTAGTATTTCCCATCATGAAATGTGATATTCCTAACCATTTCTTTGGGATCACCTTTCTCTTTCACTATACCCCGGTGATGTTTGTTTTGGATAAAAAGGAGCGAAATCTGGGCAATTGACAATTTACATTAAATAATCTGGCACCAAAGAGGGGGCTTTAGCTTAGCCTTGGAAACCTACCGGGGTGGCTAACCCACCCCACCCCCCTTAGGTATACGAGGGTTAAGATCATAATGCAATGTAAACAAAGAACCTCAAAAATCTTTTTCGCTTTTGCTCTTCTTTCCTATATTTTTCCCACAAACCTACGATATTATTTTGAGTTCCAGCAACTTAGTTTATTAATAATTTCCTAACTTGATACTTTATCTATGTTTACTAAATAAGCACAGTAACGGGTTTTAGTACATGTAGACAAATTATCATTCACATTTTCAGCCATCTCAATTAAACTACATGATTAATGGATACTTAAAAGATACTCTTGAAATTATTCAATAAAATTGAATGCAACCCGATACGCTTATTGAGTGACAGGAAATTAATTTTCCTTTCAATTCCAATAACCAAAGATGTTTAACATGAGAGAATACTCATGGTGCATTTCATAAATACCCCCTTGATATCAGAATATGGCAATTTGAATTGAATCACGTCAAAGTCTGTCGGCAAACTGCCATCTTACCTCAAATGATTAGTTTTTTACTCATAGAAAGTTTTCGACCCAACTGGGAAAGTATAGAGCAACACTCTGAGTGCTATGACCCAAATGTGGAACACATACGGAATGATCTGTTTTGATGACACAAAAATAAATAATATCCATGGAATATCAATTTCATTCAAAGTGTTCTTGATATACACTCCGAAGTCCCGTTTATTTTACGAGTTTTAGATACGTCATTTGGACACTAATTGCTAATATATCTTCCTATGTTTTTCTTCTTGAAGTAGTAGCCTATACATGAATCTTGTATTTATGTTTCAGTGACAGTTTGGAACTCACTGAAATTTAAAACTATAATATTAACAGGTACCATATTATTAAGCGTTTTTTTAGTTTAAATTGTACTGAAATAACAGTATTCATTATAACCACGTGTTGTAGTGTCGGATTAGACTTAAAGTGGTTTGTCCGAAAGCCTGTAAATTTAACCCCGGGGGGATCAGTTTCATCGACAAGGGGGTATCATCCTGGTCCAAGAAGTCACGTAAAAAAGGGGAGTTTTTTTTCAGGATCAGGCACGTTACGTAACGTGAAAAGGGTCTAAAATCGCCCAAAAATCAAGAAAAAAGGGTTATATTTCTAAATGAGGATTTACGCATTTAGGGTCCATATTCTTTGCGCATTAACAAAAAATGTTAAACAGTGTTCCGGAAGTATGTGCTTGCCTTCAAAACTTGTGCTTTCAAAACCCTAAAATTTCCAAAATTTTCAGCGGTAAGACCCATACACCCGATTTTAGCACCAAGCTATTGTTTGAGATGGGAAAGGACGGATCCTTTGTGATAGCCTGATTATGTCCGATAGCAAAGTGTTCTACATGTATAACACTTACCCATGAAACGGGAAAATGTTTTAGCAATTAAAATTCATAATTTATTTAATAGGTCAGTCAATTCTAGGTTTATAATTTTCTTAAAATAACTGGTGGGACATAATTTGGGTGCATAATTCGCGGATTCGGCTATTTTACAGGGTGAAAATTGACGAGTTATCGCTGCTTCTCTAAATGCAATTTGCAGGGACCATGACCAATAGAAAAAGTCTGAAAAACCAAATACCCCAAGGTTTCCGCGATCCCACCCCGTACCGCCTTACGAATTCTCCATGAACAGTTCAAATAAAACCTCACATGCATGAGGGACTATATTTTAGTTTATACCGTCGATCATTGGCATATATGATTTTAAAGTTAACCACTTAAAATACCAAATTGTTTAAAACCCTTTACATGAGAAATGGGTTCGGAAAGCAAACGTAGTATGGGTTCCGCGCTTCGTGCGAAAAAGAGCAGCACCCCCTCCCGCGTCACTTACTATATGAATTCTCTGTGAAACTTTAACCCATCAAGTTGTTTTACTTTTTTATAGGCCCATTTATCATACCCTCTATTTGGATATAGTGAATCACTACATCTTTCAAAAATTATTCTATCAAATTCGCATTGGGAAAATGTTGCGTTTGGAAAGTGAAGATAATTGCATGTAGCGCAATGGCCGCTCAGCAGCCATATCGTCGACGTTTATCGACTAGTCGTGACGCCGACGCCTCGTCCTAAGGAATGGGATACGCCCTGGCTCAAAATGATTTCCCTTTTTATATATTATATACCTTTATCAGGATATATATCCTGGCAGAAAAAGAACTTTCCCCAGATATTTTCTGAATTACACCAAGCTCAGACAAGCATCGCTTGTGTGCAAAAATACAAATATGGTATTGGGATTTTGTTGTTTTTTTTATTACCTGTACTTAGTTTGTTGGGTTGGAGGCCAAACATACCTAATGGTCCAACAAACCCTTCTACACACAAGCTTAAACTTGACAATCTAGATACAATGTAATTGAACAATTTACTAAGATAGTTTCAGCCCAAATCTCATCAGGACGCATACAGCCAAGCATCATGTGTCAGGACAATGGAAAAGGGGATCAGACCACGACCCAGAAAGGCGGAAAACGGAATGACGGAAAAAATGGAAGGAAATGACAGTCAATCCCTGGCAGCACACAGCTGAGATTGGGCGAGCAGGGGAAAGCAAAAATTAGGGTGGGTTTGGGGAAAATTTAGCACAGGATGTAAAGGAAAACAACCACAAACAGAGACAATAACAAAACAAAAACATTGGACACCACAAAAGACACTCTAACATACCATCCAAGCAAACCACCAAACACCGAACACCACACAAACACAAGCTAACGTTTGAAGAGTTTTGCGTATAAAGGGGTAATAATTGCGTCAATTACTTGCTTAGGGTAGGGAGAAAGACAAAGACTTGTTTTAGGGTATGTAAATTGCGCTACTGATACTGATTTAGGGGCTCAAATTCCATCAAGTACTTGTTAGGGGGACAATTCAAGCTTCGAAAATACGATTTAGGGTTGTTTTTTTGTGATTGCTTGGACACGATTGATACCCCCTTGTCATTGAAGTGCCCCCCGGGAATTAATACAAATATAAAGGACTGATAGTTAACCAGATATAGCTTTTTCTTGATAAAACTAGTGATCTTGATTCCTTTTACTCTACAACAAGTATAAAAATATATTACACCTTCAAGCAATAAACAGATCACAACTTATTCCACTTCTAAACGTTTATGAAAGTATTATGTCCAATAATTCACAAAACCCAGGGTTTCAACCGTTAGACATACACTTTGGATGTCATTAGTGTACCTACCATTTGGAAAATTACGCAAACAATATGTAAATTGTAGTCCCATGTCCAGGCGTATAAAACGACTACAACTAGAGCTTTTATTCGATTTTTACGAGATAAAACAGTTCGTACATTCAGTATTATGAATTCAAATTATACGTTAAGTACTAAGTTTACCAGAAAAAATGCTATAAATTTTACAAGACAAAATTTTTATGGGGCAGCAATTTTCTTCCAACCAAACCCCGTAAAATCCATTTTTACACGGTTTCCATTGCAAATGAATGTATATTTATAGCTTGATGTATTATAGTTTAAATTGAGTATTAAATATTTGATTGAAAATCCATTCTAATACCAAAGAAAAATTGTAAACCCTAATCATTCCTTTTTCTATCTTCACTGGCACATTATTTTTGCCTGTAGAGACAATGACACCTTAGGAAAACCCGTACAAAACCATAATCATTTCTAGCGCCCCTCACGCAGGCCAAAGTAGGTTTAACATGTGAATCCACCGCCAGAGGCGATCGATCGACTCTTTTTGAGTACGCCAAAAACGCTCAATGTGATTAGTCTCATTTGACATAGAAACAGAGGACGTTTTTTAGTTTATGCAAACAGACCATCACTATGTAATTAAATTTGACAATGGAAAACAAAGGATACTTGAATGGAAAGAGTGCTCAAATGAGAACGTTTCATGCAACATGTCCACATTAAAATCATTTTCCAAAATGTTTACAAATTTTAGATATGCAGTTCATAATTCTAGAAAAAATTCAATCGCCGATATCTCGAAATTGTGATTTGGTGAATTGGCCTGTTTGGAAGGATTCGTGGACCGATAGTATACATGTAATAATCCTCTGGGCCCTGCTGAAACATAATTCAGGGCCATTTCCTCAAGGATGAGCTCGACAGCCGGTGAGTGGTATAATTAACTGCAACATTTTGGCAAGAGGTGTTGACAGCTGGAGAACCAGATTACTTGTTTACTATTACATAAAAGTCCTTATTTCTCAGCAAGGGTCTTTTTCCGTATCTATGGTACAATGTTTCTGAATGATGGCACGACACTACTAGGCCTCGTCCCCACAGCCCCAGATTTTACCGAAAATGAGGCAACCTTTGGTACTTACGATCAGAAGAAAGCTACTAGTTTTTCTCATTTACCCTGTGAAATCTTAGAGCAAGGATGTTGCTTTGGAAGTTATGAGCGGAAAATGTGCCTCATGGGGGTGAACCAATATATACACAGTTCTGTATGGGCTTACAAAATCAGGTTGTAGTCTCCCATCAAAATGATTGAAATAACGGCGCGGAACTTTACCAGATGGGTTTTGGAGTGAAGGCCAATTAAATCTATTAAGATGAAACTTCATATCCTTAAATCGGGCATCACCTGTAATCTGAATGTTACATTACTTGATAGGAAACTGAAAGATCGGATGGATCGAATTTTATGATTTCACCCAAATCAACAGACCATAATTAAACAAACGGCACATTTTCGTATCAAATCTTTCCTACGTCCATTAGGCGATTTTTACGGTCCAGTTCGGCAATTTTTGCGTCAATTCCTGCCTCCATTCGGCCATTCTTACGGTTGTTTATAAAATGGACGCGTCCATTCCCTACGTCCATTATTACGTGGTTTTCGGGTTCTAGTTAAATATCTGAATTGACAAAAATTACTTAAAGGGAGCGGCAGGTATATGTTGAACCGAAATATCGAGAAAAAAATCACCAAAATTCGTATTTTGGTATTTTGTTACTGACATAGATGAGATGTGATAACAAATCCTGCAAGTGGTTGGCTTAAAACGTGTATTAAGCTAAAGGCAGTACTTTTTAGGAGTCTGTAATTTATACGTGGCATCAAAATTTTGACTTGAGCTCAAAAAGCCTTTCACTGGTGGAATATCCCAGATTTATACGCGTAGGCTAATTATTTTGCACATGACCTGTACAGGGTTGACCTCAAACACAAATATATTGTATTTTTGTTTGATTTGTACTGGTGTAAGCCACAGTCAGCTGTTAGTGTAGATTGTGTAGTTTAGTGTCGAAAATCACTGCATAGTGCCTTTAAGAATGGACGCGAGTCCGTGTGCAAATGGACGTCGGTCTGGCATGACGTCCGTTTTAGATGGACGCGCGTCTTGCTGTGCCAAATGAAACGCCTGTCGGTTATGTCTTTATAAGAAGATGTAAGGTGAATGTACAATTACATGAAACAGAACAGCATCTGGATGATCGAGTGTTATGATTTAACCAAATCAAATCATAACTCCATGAATGAACTAAACGGCACCATTTCGTAGACGGCGTTTCCATGTCAAATAGGTGACTTTTTATGTCCATTCGGCAATTTTTGCGTTTATTCCTGGGTCCATCCGGCTATTTCTGACGTGCTGTTTACAAATGGACGCAACCATTCCCTACGTCATTCGTTTTTTTTTGGGGTGTTCAGCTAAACTGCGATCTTATGCCCGATAGGGGGGGGGGGGGTCCATAGTACCCAAGATTGTTTTTCGGCGATTTCTCACTCGTGAAAAATATTTAAGAACTCTAATTTTTTGTAAGTGTGCAACTATCGATGCGCATGTCTTTCCATTTACAAAATTACTAAAAATTTCTCGCCCGTTAATGAGATACTTAGCTTGGGTCCCTGGGAACCCCCCCCTTAGGCACCCAATGTGCAGTTGTGATTTTAAAAATAAAAATGAGCAAACCTTGTTGCCAGAAATATTTTTCTGCTTATGTATTTCATATGCATGAAAAAAAATTAATTACATAATCAGAAACAAAATATTTACCTTATGTGCTGAAAAGAAGCGATTCATTCATCGAGCGACTGCGCGCCATTTGCTGTACAAAACATATGTCAAATACAACTGCCCCCACAAAAAAATACAAGAATGTACAAAATGGTAATGTTTGTGTTAAATATATTAAATTGGATTCTTATAGAGCAGATATAAACATCAAAATGATTTGCAAGTGTATGATGTGGAAGCAGGGCCGCGGAACATGTACTTTTTGCGCAATGTTGAGCATTCGAAAACAATGATTTGCCCCAATTTCAGACGATAAACGGAAACTCATTATATTGCACCTTGGCCTTGTCGTGATGGCCCCTCAAAGGTGGTTTGAGTTTCATTCGAAAATTCCATCGGGAAAGGGTTTCCTTAGAGGGGTTCCATGGAACCCCCCCCCCCCCCCCCTTAGCTTAGGCACCAAGTGAGTGAAAACCACTTAGGCACTTAGTGTTTAAAGCAAAATAGCCACTTTTTTTGGAGAGCGCCCCAAATTTTCAAAATTTGAGATTGTTACAGCTGCGATTACCTGTGAATGGGTATAGCTCAAAAATTTATATGTGTCGCAAACGAAGGAATTTTGTAATTTAGAATCGGCCTAATTAATATCGGAGATAAAATAATTTCAATAATGTCCAAAAAAAAGTTTAGTATAGCTCAAATTGTTGTGGTACCAGGGAGTACAAAAGTCTATGGTGACCTGTGTGTAAAATGCAGTCCGCTATGGAGAATATACACAAAATAGGCCGAAAGTCAACATTCAGCAAGGTCAGGTCTTATTAAACTGTTTCGATTAGAGTTTAAAACAGTATCGTTACAATTATAATTACATATGATTTAAGGGTATTGTTGAGGTATATTTGCCCTCTTGGCCTCTTCTCGTGGTTACCGAGGGAGGGGCACTTTTCCTCCCCACACACTTCATGGTGGGACAAAGTTCCAGATGCTACACAGTGTAGGTATACCACCTAATGAATTCAATGTAATTTTAATTATCAATTGTTTAAAGACTACTTGTAACTCACGCAATAACACCAGTATAAGCACCCTTACGTCTTGCGTGAATAAACACTTTGACCTTTAGCCTACTTTTGCTGTACTAGGTCTCCAGAACGATGGCATTTTACCAGACACGGTCACCAGTAGACTTTTTACTCCTACGAACAATTTGAGCTATACTCAACGTTATTTTGACAAATATATTTAAAATTTACCCCTGTAACTTTACACCCATCTGTCTGGAAATTGGCCGACTTTGCCAGAGGGACATGTGTGCTAAACCTTCTAAAATGTCATTTGAAGTCAAATCCATCGTCAAACCTTGCCCTTGCTCAGCCTTTTATCAAGGCCTTTGATTATTTATTCAATATGTGTGAGTTCCGCCCCCTCCCTGGACGCGCCGTTCAAAGTTCTCGCTCCGCTCCTCTCAGGCCTCGACCCTTCGGCTCGCTTTGCGGTTTGCGGTGGATAACAATGCTAGTCGTCTTTGACAAAGACTACTTGCTTGCCAACAGATCTTATACATCCGGAAATTGAGTATTTTTGACTTAGGCCTACTAGTGGCCTATAATGAAGGGTGTGCAGTCTTCTGTTCAAGTGCAAATGATTTTCCAATGGTCAATCAGGTATGAAGTAACGCATGCAAACCCCAATGTCCACAAATAGCGCTGTCAGAATGGCCAAATACATTTTAAACATTTATTTTCTCTCAGCTGGCTTGGGGCTTCGCCAAAATCCATTCACCAAAGCAGGCATAAGGATGGGGTAGCAAATCTGTATTGCTATATTTTGCGGGATAGGTGGTGCAACCACCCCGCGCCGCACATCCCTACCCAAACCAAAAGTCTGCGAGGCGACCGTGAATAAAACAGGAGGTGTGTAATCACGAATGCACCTTTTAATTATGGTCGACCAAGAAGGGACACATTCTTGCTCATAACATCCAACCAAACTTCTTTACCTAAGATTTCACGGGGTAAATCAGAAAATAGTAGCTTTCTTCTGATACACCATTTTGACCACATTCCGGTAAAATCTGCGGTACCTGGGGATGAGGCTATTCGTCTGTGATATGTGGGGTGCGAGCATGTGTGAGCTTGTGTGCGGGCCGGGGGTTCGGGTGTGAGGGTGCTGTGTGGCAAATGCTCACTTTTCTGGATATCTGGCAAACGAGGCATTTAAAATTTTTCATATCACTTTATTCATAGAACCCTATCACAGTGTATTTGGTTTAAACGACTGTATTAAATGAATATCTCAAATCTTTTGTTTCTATAACTTCCCTTTGTGAATCTCTCCTAGTCCTCAAATGTGAGTGGTAATATTTGAAATTTTGTCAATCCAGTGGCACTGACCTTAATGTCAGTGATCCTGGACGCCCCCTCGCCATGGACCAAGTTGATTTTGTATGAGGGCGCAGTGCAGATTCCAATGGTTCCTGCCCTGAGGAGAGGGCCCAGTATCTGATTTTTTGTAGGATTTCAGTTTTTGATGTTGATGCAACCGTGGTCGGCGAAGGGCGACTCTGTAAAACTGCAATTTCAAATGAATACAGTTTGATTTGGGTCTTGAACTTCCTGTGTCCCTGACTCCTAAACAGAGCCGATACTCGTGGCACAAGTCTATATCTTATACAAGGCTAACTCGTATTTACGCGATTCGTAAAATATGTTCCCCGCCGAACCCAGATAGCAAGACTACGTTGGCCCAAGCGTTGGCGCAACGTAGTCCCGTACGTTGGACCAACGTTGCAAAAATACGTCTGACAAACGTCATTTTGGCAGTTGCCATCGATTGGTCCAACGTACAACAGTTTGACGTTGGCAAGACTTTGATCCAACGTCAGAACCTACCGGTTTGCGCCATTGTTGGCTTATAGTTGGGCATGTGTCGAGTCAAGAATTAGTAATTGCTTTGTTTATTAAAATTGTGCCATTATTATCAAAATCTTGGCGGGTAGCGGTTGTATTCCTGTTCCTATTAAAGGAAGTTATTCCTCCATAATATAATTACGGAATATACATAATGTTTAGCTTGTTTCATCAACTTTGAAGTTGACGTGCAATGAAACAAGGGGACAGGTAATAGTTTAAACGAAATATATTCCTGACAAGATAAGATATTTATTCTATGGTGTCAACAAGCGTGAATGAAAATGGTTACTTGTGCATGATTGCTTCTCATTCGAAGCCGCAAATACAATTTTCTGCAAAAATGCAATTAATTCCATCCACTAAATAAAAACTAAATGTAGATACCACAGGAGAAGATTTAAAATGGTCAAACAAATAAAAATTTAGTTAAGAAAAAATGAGAGGGAGGTCGTCAAGACACACCGCCCCACCCCCCAATTTCGCAACGTTGGGCAACGTGGGGGTTAGTGCCGACAATTCATCACACACAATGAATCATTCTAGATCCTTAGTGATCCAAATTTCAAACAATAAACTTATTTAAGTCAAATTCACTATACATTAACATTATTTTCATTTTCCATGACAACTTCTAAGTTCACATTCCATATTTCGTTACGTAGTAATCCTACGTTGGGCCAACGTTGCTTTGCCAACCCTCTGTTCAAACCCATTTAAAGAATTACATGATCAGTTTAGACTCACCATACGGTTTGGCTAGACGTTGCCTTCCGACCGCGACCTTCGTGCCGACCATTGCCGACGTTGGACCATATGACGACCAACTTCCAGCGTTTCTGCAAAACAGTTGGCCCATCGTTGTTCCGACGTTGCATGGCACCCGTCAATTTGTAGTCGGATGCCAACGTCACTTCTTTACGTCGGTATCATGTTCAAAAAAACAACCATAGGGTTTTGGTTGGTTAAAAACACGTCATATTAACGTTGGCTGGTGTGGGGGGGAAAATATAGACCGCGACCGTGCCGACCATGGTGGACGTGCTCACCGAGTCGCCTTGCTATCTGGGGAATATCGCGATCACTAAATGACAATAACACTTGCACAGTCCCACCCTTCCTTTGGCCATCACTAGCTCACCCAAAAATTACTGGTTACTCAGAAAATGACTTCAAGGAAATTTAAAATTAGCATGCAAAATCCATGAAATTCACTAAATTTAGTTAAAATATGATAATTTACTCAATGTGGAACACATGTTTGAAAAAATCATTGTGGACACCATTTAAATGTGAGACCCCATACGGGGTCTGGAAAGCGGCGAAAACATTGAATTTTAAGTATTTTCACATTTGCCAAGAAATGTAAACAGGCTCAAGCTGGCAACCCAAAAGAATGCCCCACATGTAACAACTTAGAACATACAAAAAAATTTTCACCCAAAACTATAATCAGGTCGAGAACTTCTCCCCACTTTCTTCCACCACGTTACATCATTATACACCGTACAGAATACTCCAGAAAAACTTGTACCAGGCCTTGCGGGAAGAAAAATTCCATAATTATGCAAATTAGATACTTAATAGAATATTTTCCACACAAAAATCTAATCAGGGTTGAGAACTCGTCAAACCTGCTTCTTTCCACCCACGTTACATCATCGTGCCTTACAGAAAACTCCCCAGATATAATTGTACACAATGTTGACATTTTCTGGGCAATATTGACCCTTTTTCCCATTGACCTTTTGTCCGCCTACCCTGACAGACCCCAGGCGGAGGACCCGGGGGGAATGAATTACATGGTGCGTAGGGGGTATCCCCCCGACAATATACAAAGTTTGGTACTCTAGCCAATCAGAAAATAAAGATATGCCCAAAGGTTCCAGGATTAACATTTTAATCACGGACAAACGGACATAGGACGGACATACGGACATCGGACGGAGCCCATTTTATAGTCCCCCCGAACATTCGTTCGGCGGGGACAGGGGACACTAACACTGTAAATTATATGCCTGCATGAATATCTGATGTACATGTTTGTACATGACCAATGAATGTTATTTTATATTATTCAATTAAAATGGGCTTGTGCTTCAACCGGGGGTACTTCACTACTTTCTTACAGAATAATAACACCAAATTGCAGACAACAAAGAAAGACCCTTTAATAACTTACTGACCCATGAATATGCCCTTCTTGACAGAAAAAATACACCAAATTGACTTGTCTATTCAATAAAATAACATGCTCAAAACAATTAGAGTGACGTTCTAGGTGAGCGATAAATTAGTATAATAGCCCGTTTTCACGACAGTCGTGCAAACAAAATTCGAGGGTTTGCGAGTCAGAAGGACGTACTCACACAAAAAGAAATATTTAAGAATTTCTTTACATTCTGCTGAATACTGCTTGGAAGAAATGTGATGTTTAATATTTTCACTAAGCAATCCATTATTAATCAAAATGTAAACATATCAGTAAGCTAGTATATTGGTGACTGTAAGCAAAACATTTACTTGTAAGGGCAGTATGAACAGCAGAATTAATGTAAATTCTTTAATATTTCTACGTCCTTCTGTTGTCAACCCTCGAAAGTAGGGCTTGCAAACTCTTCAAGCCATATTTTATTTTGCACAAATGTCGTTAAAACGGGGATATTTATGTTAATTTAATCTAACAATTAGAAAAAAAATACAGTGGAGTTAATTCAGCTGATTCTTCCATCAGCTCCAACAGTTTGGATTAAGGACATTGTTTTTTGAGAATTAAAACCCAGAATTACACAGTGCATAATTAAGATGGTTCCCACAACTGTGGCGTAATCACATTGAATTGTAAATACAAATGAGCTCTTTATATGCATAAAACCTGTCCAAAAAACATACAGCACATGACCTTATCAAATTCTATCACCGTGCCACGCTAGAAGTTCATGCGAATCAGTTTAGTCTGTAGAGGGATTACTGCTTTTATTTAAAAATATGTAAATGAGTCATTAATGTAATAACTGTTCCTAAAATATACAGACATCAATCTCGCCTTGACACATTAGTATTTCATTCAGTAATTGGTTTAGTCTCTAGTGTGCTCTTGTTCTTGTTCTGTGACCCAGATTTTTCAATTCAGGTTTTATTTAATTCAGATTATCATGGAAACAAAATATGATATAATATAGTGATACAGTAATATGTATGTGATTATAATGATAGGAAAATTTACAATAGTATTTATTGATGGGGAAAAATCAAAATAAACCTGGGGACCTTATTTAAAAGCAATACAGCAACATTATTTTTTGAAGGGCGCCCTCATATTTTCAAAGTTGTTGCCGGTTGCGGATTTATGCAGTTGTTTTGGTAATTGGCCAGTAAAAACTATACCTGCTAACGTATTTAGCTCAAAATTGCGTATTTTGCCCAAAAAGAAGGACATTTGTAATTCATATCGGGGGGGGATTCCAGATACTAATTCAACGGGCCTCTGGAAACGCCACATTTTGCTCATCCAATAGAATTTTTGCATCTACGTACCCGTATTCATCGCTTAGCTGTTCTGCTGGTCACACGGATCAATATTAATGGTTATTTTTAGTGCGAGGCTCAATTTTCACACAGGAAAAGATATAAATTTGGGGTTTCCAGTAGATATTGGAATTTTATGGGATCCAGAGATTAATTACAAAAATTGCTGTTTTGGGCGGCATCTTACACATGTTTGAGCTTTCATCGATCACAGGTATGGCTACTAGTCAATTACCCAAACAACTGTGCCACAAATCTCAAAATTTGAAAATTGGGGGCGCCCTTCAAAAAACTGTGCTAATATGACTTTAATCATCTCAATCCATCCAGACACTTTCTACAACACGTAATTGAATGGAGATTCATAATTCTTTGAACACTGCTGTTCTCTTTCCTTCTCGAATTATTTTCATTGGAAAAAAATAACTTGGGCAAATTCTACACCCTTACATGTACCCTTCACTTGGTGACGGCCTCCTGCAATTTTTTTAAAAAAACTGATCTGGGGGGATCACCTTTATAGTTGGGATATATGCAAGGAAGCTGTTCCCGTGGGCCTTCGGCTTTTTATTTTCTATTTTTTATTGAATTCCAAAATACATCGTCACTTTATCAAAAAAAAAAAAAAATAGATAGTGAAATGTTCTGAGCATTTAGATTGATGGTGCAAATAATATGACGTCATAAAAAAGTCAAAAGAAAATGCTCAAGTATCATGAAAGTTTTGAACTGAAAAGTGTGAGTTATGTCTTTGACCATTAAAACAAACTATTATCTGGGCATTTCCATATTGATAGCATCTTCAAAAGATGACGCTACAACTGGAGATCAAACTCAAAATTACGATAATGTTATTTGGTTATATCATCCAAAGACTATTACAAAAATGTGCCATATAACGTACAAGAGTATTGTCCCGGACCATTAGAAATTTATGTCTGGCATTTCCATTTTGATAATGGCAAAATCTCCAGTTGTGACCAAATGTTGCCGTTTTAGACTTTTCAAACCTATGGCTTTCATTTTATAATGGCAAAAATCTCAGTTTGGGACCAAACTGTAATGCCGGTTTAAGTACTTTTAAACCTACAAAATTGCCATTATTGTCTCTATTTATATTTAGTTATCTGCCAGAAATTATTATAAAAAGTATAAGTGGAGTATGAATCACATGGTTTTTGGATCACTAGGTCTTTGTATTAATCAGGACATTGATTTATCAGCTTAAATTTCAAGATGTTGGTAAAGTGATAACAAACACATGGCAATTTGGTTTGCCGATAAAAACTTCAATGAAGGGATATGCCATATTTTTGTAACCATCTTCTACCTGAGACATTTTTTTAACAAAAAACTCCGAAGGGGGGGGTGATTACCACCTTCCCCTGTGATTTTCGTGACCTGAACACCCGATTCCTGTAAATTTGGTACCAAAGGGTAGTTAGGGAGTTTCTTATTTCCATGGTACCAAAAATTAAGTATCTGTACATCCCCATCTATGACGTCACCATGACGTCATATGTTGAGGAAAAGTAAGAAAAGTTACTGAACATAGGGGGGAAAATTGAAAAAAGAAAAAAATAAAAAACTTAAAAAAAGCAAAAAATAAAAAAAAGAAAGATTTCTTTATATAAAAACCTAGTCATTCCCTCAAGTAGAGTCAAAAAACCGCAATGAAAATCTGATTTTCCTCACCTTTTTGGCGAAAAATTGATTAATTTTCATGTGTGTGTCTATGGAAATGGCAGTTTGCTGACATGCGAACGTTATAACGTCATTGCTGGACGTAAAAATTGCTAGGCTATTGTTGGGACTCATTTTGGTTAATAAAAGGAAAGAGAAGGACAATAGCTATCTATTGGTACCAAAATAAGTGTGATGTTGATTTCCTGTGTTGTGTTTAGGCATGTTTGGACCTTCTCTTCAGGAGGGGGGGGTGGTTACCACCCCCCATATCGATCACTGTGGGATCACCCTGTCATCTACCTATACCCCGGTGGAGATTGTTTTTGGATTAAACGGGCGGAAACATGTCAATTGACACTTACATTAAATAATTTGGCACAAAAAAAGCGGGGTTTTAGCAAGCCGGGGAAAAAAACCTGAAGGGGGGGGTGGTCCACCCCCCCACCCCCTTCGGTAGACGAGGGTTAAGTTAGATCAAACAAACCAAAACATACCAGACATGAGTTCTAATTGTCAGGGTACAGTTTTCATTACTTAAAAGCCACTATCAGTCATTAATTTTCCAAATTTAAAAAATTGCCCACTTTCTCTTTTTAAAATTGCTAGTGTTAGGTCAATCAACCAACTTATATTCTGTTCGGTGGGAAAACAGACACTTAAGCATGTTAAAGTGGTCTTGAAGTTGCCATTTACGGCTGTTTCTAGACCTTATTCAGCTTATTCATTTCGGTTTGAGTAATACATTAGGCCAAAAAATGTTGTATTGGAGTAACAAGAAATGTTCAATAGGGTACGTAGGGCATGTGGTTTTTTTTTAAATAATGCATACTACATCAACTCATCAACATAGTCTCTGTAATGTTTATTAATTGGATATTTTGACTTTTATTCTTGAAAATCTTAAAGAGAAGTTGCCAAAGTTCCACCAGACCACAAAAAAATATTGAGACCTCTGTTAAAAAATCAGGGAAAAACTTGAAAATTAGATTTTTGAAAATCAAAAAAAAAAATAGGTAGGTATACTTTTGTTCACAGGCTTGTTTTTCAAAATTAGGATCGGGCAGGTTTACCCTCCAATACAACAATTGTTTTTGCCTTAGTAATCATTCCAAATATTGAGGGCGCTTCTTCTTGAAATGTCTTCACTCTCTTCAGGTTGACTATCGATCAACTTCTCATTATAAAATGTGTCCAGAATTTTTTAATATTGCAAGGGTTCCGCATTTCGTGTGGGAATGAAGTGTCCCTTCCTGTACCCACCTCCAGCCTTATACGGCCGCCCATGGTCCACTTTGCGGCCCCACTAAACATCTTTCAGTTCAGTATTACCTATTTCACTTCTGTAAATGCAATATGCTCTCTAAAACCAGCAATAACTTTTCCTTCAGCAAATTTGTTGTTCATTTTCGAGTATGTTATTGTCAACTTTGTGAACTCGCTTCATTAGGAATCATCTTTTCCTTGTGGAGGTGGGTGCCATTTTTTTCTGATGAGCAACAGAAAATGCCCAACTGTCTGCAATTATAAGGAAAAGGAAAATAATCAGTGTTAGGTTACAATTGCAAAATAGTAATCACAAGGCACATAAAAATAACAGTTTCTACGACTCATATCTTTAGGATATGTGTCAAAGCCGGTGGGTATTGTTCTAAAAATACCAACTGGACTAGATGTACCAGCCCCATTGGTCCTTTATCATAGAACTTTTAATACTAACGTGAAGGGGTCCTAATGGACCCCCCCCCCCCAAAAAAAATTTTTATTTTTTGAAATAGCTGATTGTATTTTTGTCATTTTTGTAATTGTCTGACTATGTATGGGGACATGGGGTCCTAAGGACCCAATTTCTGTTTGCAATAGCCGAGTTAAATTATGGGATTTTTTTGGTCAATTCTTTTTTAATTGGCTGACTTGCCATTTTTTGACTATATATGTGCACACATCATGATCACCTAAACAATTATTTGTACATTAAAAATGTTTAATCCTGAGTTTATATTTTCAGTGTGGCCACCAGTGTCCACTGCAATTAAAACACTGGTTATCTATTCATTATGACACCTAAGATGTCACAACAAAAAAATTCTCATCTTTTATTTAATTGCTTTCTTATTATTAAGGTTATTAAAATAATTTGTGGAAAAAAATTAAAAAAGTTAAAAAACTTAAATTTTATTGAATTAAATAATTATACCCTTCTTGAAAACAAATGTATCAATCAAGGAGCCAAAAGTCATTATAAAATGATTGTCATGCTGTGTAAATTTCCATTTGCTTACAAATGTGACATGCATTGCACAGTGTAAATGCGCTCTTTACATGTGTCACTGATATCACCTACAGTAACACAATTTATGCATGATTATCATCAGCGAGTAATGGATGGGCAGAGCTTTATCTAAACCATTTATTTCTTACTAACCATGCCCACTTTACTAAGAATGTAGTTTTACTTACTAGAAACTAAGTTGGGAGATTTAGTTTAGATAACATATTAGATTCAATATGGCAGGCAATAAAAGTATTAATCTTTGTCCATCCCAACTTGAATTACACAGGTCTGAATTCCAGCTACGGTTACCAGAATATTTTTCAAGTTTTAAAGATTAATTTTGACACTACCTAAAAATCTGATCTACTGCCACAGCCCAGAGGGTGAATTGAGTCCATCTTCACAAGCCCCCCAGTTTTGGAAATTCCCCTCACTGAGGGTATGTGAACCTACAAAAGTCTTATTCTGAAACCCCCCCCCCCCCCATATTTTTTACCCCCCCCCCACCCCCCCTCATAAAAACCCTAATTTTATTTAACTCATTGTAGCCCACAACACTTGTGTTTGGTATTTAGCATTATCTGAAATGTCTGGTGGGTCTTAAGGGACCCGACAACAAAAAATATTAAACAATAGTACACTTTAAATTAATATGGACAAACATATCGAGTGGTTTCATAGGAAAACGGGATTTATATAACCCAATAATGAATAAAACCATCTTAGTCTGACCATGTGCCATTTAAAAAATAGCAGCTCATGGCATAAATAGAATGATTATGCAGAGTGACACACAAACAATATGTTGTTGACAGAAGATAAGCGTGCATCTGTTATTCCTGACTTGAACGATGCATCAAAGACATTCAAGGCATGGTCGGCAAACAAACTAAAACTCAATGAAGACAAGACGAAGTCCTTCACATTACATCACATATAGAACATTCATCTTACCATCTGTTTTCTTTTTTTTCATTGGATTCTCAAAGGATTCTGTGTCACAAGCTAGAAATAGCTTCAGAAAATCTGGGTAATTCTTGAAAATAACCTTCAGTTGGATAGCCATCTTAACATATGTCGCTCTGCATCACTTCTCTTCACAAGATCGGTCAGATTCGCAAGTTTCTAGATCAGCAAAACCACCGAAAAGATAGTTCATGCTTTGTCACATGTCGCCTTGATAACTGTAACAAGGACCTCCTTCATGGACTTACTGACTCTCAAATCGCTAAATTACAACGCATACAAAATTCTGCTTCAAGGCTTGTAACTCTTACTCGATCCCGTTGATCATATTTCTCCAGTTCTTCAAGATTTTCAACTGGATACCTGTTTTAAATTACGGATTATCTACAAGATTCTCCTCTCACATACAAGTGTATATGGCGGTGCTCCTCTCTACCTTCAAGAATTCTTCATGTTACAAACCCTCTAGAAATCTCCGTTCAAACTCGAATCATACTTGGTACTAACCTTTCAACACAAAATCATATAGACCAGCGGACTTTCTCGTTGCTGCACCTACTTTATGTAATCAGCTTCCACTGCATCTCAAGACTGCCAAACTCTTGGATCAAGTTTAAATCATATCTTAAGAATCATTTATTTGAATTGCCTATTGCTAACCTTAATCTATGGTGTTTTGCATGCACTTGGATTTCTCTTTCTGTGTCTTTCTCCAGCGCAGTGGGATTTGTGTGTACTGTGCTAGATAAGATGGTTGATTATTTATTATTATTATAAAAATCGCGCTCGTGTGTAACATGTTCTGCGATACGACCGGCAGTTTAGGCAATACACGTTATGAAAGCATCAGGTGTGAAGATGCGTGAAGCTATTGTGCCAGTATCGCATAAAACACATGCATATCCCATATGCAGTAGTGCGGAATTTCAAATAGAGCATGTCAAACAAAACGCTTTAATTCGTGTATGGTTAGTAAAAATCGTTTTCCATGGAAACCACTCAATTTGTTCAATAAGTGTTTTTTTAGAGCGTATATTGTGTAAGTTATTCTGGATAAAGGTTATCTTGAAAATGAAACACTTAATTTAGAGGTGGGCTATAGAATTTCAATGTTTCAGATCACTTCGAACACAGGCTCATTTGAGGACTTTAATCACCCTGATCACACTTTCAAGGATAAAAATGGAAAAAGTGCGAAAACCAGGGTGCCCATCGAAAATCCAAAATGGCTTGCCAAATTGTAAAACATTGAATTTGACAATAACTCTGTTTTTGTTGCTTCAATTTGCTTAATTTTGTTGGCATACCCAGTTTTGGGGTATTATGAATCATGCAATGCAACTTTCATCTCCGATCGCCTTTCGTTGTCCAGAAATGATGATTTTGCTTAAAATTGAGCTCTGAGGGCGCTTTCCCATAAATGCGCATCCGATTTGATAATGTTATTTTAACATTGAAAAAGTTGAAGAGGGAGTTCATTATGAACACGTGCTGGAAAAAATTGGACTTGCGTGGTGTTTGCCGTTTTACAACTATACAACCCACACATAAAGTTCGTTGACCCCTGTGTATTCCAATGAGTGGGTGTTCGTCAAATTTTAAATTGATGCCACAGGAAAATGGCAAGTGTACACGTACAGCTCTAATCTCCAAAATAATGATGAATCACAAGTCTGATGAGGCCACCAGTTAAATGAAAACTTTTCATATGATAAGTACTTTTTGGGAAAGCGGCCTCGCAGTCCAATTTTAAGTTTTAAAATGGCCAATATCGAGGAAACGAAAAGTCGTGGTGAGATAGAAGTTGCATAGAATGATTCCTTCATGCCAAAAACATGGGTATTGCACAAAAAAAGGAAGGTGATTAAACAAAAGCTACAAGTTATGGTCAAAAATGATTTTTGGCCAATTGGCGGCCAGTTTGGATTTTTCGTTGGGGCACACTGGTTTTCGCACTTCATTTTTTTTGTTGAAAATGGGATAAGCATTAATAAATCATCATTCGAGCCTGTGTTCGAAGTGATCTGAAACTATGCCCTCTATAGCCCACCTCTATTAATATCCCATTTGCATACTTGGGACTTCTATATGAAATTTCCTACCTAAAAAATACAAATTGTGTCCCCGAAACTGCGGTGTCATCTGCGTCGCATTTGTAATGGGGGTCACAGTCACAGGAGGTCACCAACTGTCAACCCACCCCCCCCCTCCTTTCCACCAAGTTACAAAAGTTACATCATCGAAACCCTATGGGACGGAACTCATACGCATGCAATATATTAAGGTCTAACATTTTGACCAGCCAAGTCAACAAAGTCACCAAGGTCACGAAGGTCACAACCTGTCCGCCACCCACCAGCCCGCCTCTTTTTCCACCAAGTTACATCATCGACCTTTACGAACTCATACGGCGTGCGTGGAAATTTTTGAATGTGTATATATGCATGTACGGTATCCATGCTGTCAATCTCAGCTAGTGTACATAGCATACACACCCATTGCCGTATGACTCTCTGATAGAAAGTGTGATCGTTCAAAAACCTTTTTCGATATAGCAGTGTGTTACTCTTGTAGTATTTGGGAGTGTTTACAAACCATTCGAATACTTTATGTGGTCTGCTTGAAAATTTACTGTTGGAAGCATTTCTATTATTTTGGGGGTGTGCGTGTGCGTGAATGTTTGGCTGTATGTAACATGTTGTAAAATAAGGACGTGGTCCCTAATAGGTAGTCTGATCGGTAGCGCAATATAATGGCCCTATTGAGGGTAGACGTTTTCATAGAAGTCCCATTGATGGCAAATTAAGGTATTACAATTGAATTCCGTCATGCGTTGTATGGCGTTGTGCAGTGTGCTTGACGGATGAATGGCAATACCTCATTTTCATCAAGTGACTTCCTTTATGAAACGTCTACCCTACTGAGCCATGAATGACCTTTGACCTCACTTTTACACCCACATAAACCTTGTCTCAATGTTAAGTAGCATACAATACGAACTTGATTCATCACTGCTGCACTAAAAAGGTATACATTTAAAAACCTAAAGTGTAATAAAAACCAATGCACAAGAAATGAATGCCAATGGCTTCCTGACAGGTCTTTGACTTCCTCATCTATAAACCCCGGGCCGTACGCAGGATTTAATTTTGGGGCGGTGCAGGACTTCGAAAAAGTGGAACCTTTTTGGTAAAGTGTACCTGACCCCTCTAAAATTGGTCTTTTGTTGGCAATTTTTGGGAACAATGTACTCACCAAAAAGTGGACTTTCTTGTAAAATTTCCTAATTTTGGAACTTTTTTATCAAAATATTCCAACAAAACGTGGACCTTTTGCCATTTTGTGGAATTGGGGGTGCGAACGCACCCCCCTGTGTAACGGCCTGAAGACACCTTGTCTCAATTCTAAGCATACCAATAGAACTTGATCCATCACTCTATACTAAAAGCTAACCAAAAGTGTATACCCAGTTTGACAACACACAGATGTATGCTAATCAGAATCATGCTGCCATGAAGTCTTTCCGATTTCATCTGACTGACTAAAAAATGTTGTTTACTGGCACTTATGCACTCATACTCTTGTACCATTGACCATCCTACTTCATATTACATTTTCAGAACTTTTCATCTACACTTTTAGTGGGTTATGTTGGTCTAAACCTTTTCCCTCGTCCCGATTAACCTATTAGCAATCATTATACATGATCATTTATATGGCCTTTTTCAGCATCAAATTTTTGTTACCAAGAGGTCCAATTTCAACATTAAAAACTTTTTGTGTTTATTGCTGAGGTTAAAAATTGTAAATTCGAATTAATTTTTTTTTGTTATTGTTTCTGGAGCTTAATCTTCGTGTACTTGCCCATATATTACAAATGTTAAATTTTATGCACATGAAAGTAAAATGTGTTTGCTTTGGTATCATGTAATATACCTGTTTACACAGGTTTTGAAATTTTTACGATCCATTTTATAGCTTACTTTCCCTGAATTATGGGAAACAGCAGGGCCGTACGCAGACTTTTTTGGTGCAAGACTTTGAAAAGTGGACTTTTTTTTTTCGAAGAAGTGGGCCTTTTTTTTTGTAAAATGGACCTAACCCCTATATAATGCATGTCCTTGTTGGACTCTTTGACCATTTCATACATCACCAAAAAGTGGACTTCTTGTCTTTATTTTCTCAATTTGACCTTTTTTTATCAAAAATTTAGCACAAAAAGTTGACATTTTGACCCCCTTTTTGTGGAATGTGGGGGTTTCGACTGCACCCCCCTGCGTACGGGCTGGGAAAACAGAAATTCAGCAGTAAATTATAAGTCCTTATCCTAGAGGTGTGCTATACAGGGCAGACCAACTATAATTTCATATTCATTTGATATGTCCTCCTTCTATTTGATGTGCAGCCTTTATCCCTTAGTATTTTTGACACCAAATTGTCAAATCTGTCAAAAAATGAGAAGGTGCCGCCCAAAAAACGTGATTTCAGGGGGGGTCTGAAGAGGGTCTGAAAAGGAAAAATTTGGGTCATTCTGAATTATATATGACATTTTAGCCATTTCATTTTGGTATCTAAACATGTATTTTTAGGTCACAGAATCCATTGTAAATGTCACCCAGCATGTGTCAGAGCTAACCGCGTTTCGTACAAATGGCCATTTTTGGTTAATCACTATGAGTGCTTGTTGCCATTAAAAGGTACATGTGCTTTCTTATTGCAATCTTTGAAAACTTGTCCTAAAGGTAATAATTGATAATTTCTACTCCAGAAATTTGAGCTATTTAAAACTGAACGGCTTCGCTGTGGCAGCCAGTTAGTGGAATACATCATTTATTTTGTTGCCATAGGTTGTGTTAGGTCAACAAAACTTTTGACCCTATTGTTTCAATAGGAGACATTCAAAAATTATAAAAAAATTGCCACTGTGACCCAAACGAAAAAAGGGCTATGTGCGAAAATTTCCGAATACATTTTAATACGCTTATCTTCAAATTCTTCCAGAAAAAAATATCTCAAATGGGTGGTTTAAGTTTGGGGCGGGCCGGCCCAAAGCGCCCTCGTGGCTTAATCTTTACGTTTTAAAATGGCTAATTTTATGAAAAAACGAAAAATCAAAAATCTGACGAAATTCAATCAAAATGGATTCTTGGCCTCAAAAACATAAAACTTAACCATAATATTGCTAAAATGTGGGTAGGTAATTCCAGTAACTGACAAATTTATCATTTTCAGACCCTCTTAGACCCCCCCTCAAATTTGGCTTTTTGGGTGGCACCTTCTCATTTTTTGGACGATTTTGACAAAATTGGTGTCAATGCTCAGTGGATCAAAGCTGCATCAAATAGAGTTAGGACAAATGAGTTTATCATCATGTTATGCCACTCCTTATTATTACCCATTACTTATAGCTTAAAAACATCTAAAATAATTGGAAAGTGCTGGACTTGGGACTTGACTGGAATTTTTAGACCTAAAAAAGAACTGTTGAGATATTAAAATTAGAAGTATTAAACTGCTTTTCGGCTACTACAGGTAAGGTCCAATTACTAACTGCCAAAAAATACCAGTATTTAACTCATCTGTACTTGTAATATCCCAATACTGCTGTAATTTTGTATAGATATGTTTGCTAGTTGACATTCTTTGGAAAAATCATCCTTGCTATCAATTTTGGACCAAAAATCGAACAGCAATTTCAAGAAAATGAAAGGTAAGGTTGAGTGAGGAGCATAGACTGTTGTAAAATACACATTATTAAATCATGGGTATTACCACCGAAATTAGGCAAATTCAACCACCAAATAACCAAGTTATGGTCAATCATGCTTTTTTCACAATGTGTTTGAAATGATATGAAACTAAGATCCTAAGTTGACCCATTAACGCCAAACCCGTAATAAGTGAAGAAAAAACCTAGACCTACAACACAGATGTAGTTGTATACCATCATACAAAGTTACTGATATTTTCAACACGTATTGCAAAATTAGCTTAAACATACCTTTGAATTATTTTTTTGGGAGTTGGCATATCCACAATTTCATCTCTTGAAGGCACATGGTGGAATCCTGTGCAAAAAAGAACAGTTGTGTTACCATATAGTAGTCTTATTTTTGACCCCGAACTTTGATTGGTTCTAAAATTAATATTTCATGTAATGAATGTACATCCCCCAATACCAATTGAGAAAGTTCTTAACCCTAACTCCCTACCTCCTCCTCCTTAGCCGAGCAACATTGAACATTGGTTTAAAGGCCGACTCAGAGATTTATATACAGGTATAACCATAATCCAAATACACCCTTAGAACATTTTGAATGACTCAATATATGAAAATCCAAGAAGAGAAATTGGAATAAATGTTACACCGAGAGATTTTGGAAGTGGTGTGTTAATAACCAGTGGCGGCGCCACAGACCTATTTCTGGGGGAGGGGGGGCAGGCAAGGGGCAAAGTGAAACTCGGGGAGGGGGGTGCAAAAGTTTGAAATTTGGGGGCCAAAAGTTTTTTTTTTTTTTAACAATTTCACAAATTTTGGCCCCAAATCGCTGATTTGTGGCCCCAAATTCAAGCCTGAATTTTTGTCCCCCAAATCCTTCATTTTTCTTTCAACCTGGGGGGAGGAAAAACTGGGGGGGGGAAGAAAAAAAATTGGGGGCAAATGCTCCCCCCCCCAGTGGCATGTACCCCAGCAGAATTGTCAGAGTGGGAACACGTTGGGGGGGGGGGGGGGGGGGACGTGTTATCGACAAGTAGACACATTCATTCTCAGAACTCTATTAAGTATGATGAAAACCAGAACAGTTCATAGATGGTGCCCCCTGACAACACGTCCCACCGGCAATGCAAGGCACTATGTGAAAATATTTCTAGACATCCCACTGGCAACTAGCAGAAATTGTTGCTTTAACTGCCGAGGGCGTTACCCCTGAAAAAAATGGGTGGATTAGGACTTGAAATCACTTGAGCAATAGACAGCATTGGGTATCTCTGAGGGGGGAAATGTTCCACCAGCATCGCAAGCACAGTTGGTTTTTTTTCAGCCATTTCCTAAGGGGGGGAAGGAGGGGAAGATTCCCACTGTAATCACAGCAATGGGCTTTTTTAGAATTACTTCAGGTTCACCAAATGGACCCCGACACCTCTGGCACATTGGAGCTGTCTGACTGAAACTTGACGTTTGGGAGACCCGGAAAGTACTTGGAAAAAAATAGGTGCACAGTGGGGAAATAAAAAAAAGATGCAAAATGCGATTACCTTGAAAAGTTACAGACATCTCACCGGCAATTGGCAGCAGTACCTTTATGGCAATCTCCTGAGGTTCTAGAAAGCAGCCCAGTAGCAATCAGTGGTGTAAACGTCTTTTGACAGGGGGGGGGGGTGATGAGAATTTATGAATAATCAGTAGGTTTTGACAAAAAAATCCCCTTTATAGCATATGTGCATTGTTAAAAATGTGGCCCATTTAGCAAAATGTAATTGAACAAAATGCTGCCAAAAAGCACAGAAAATTACCATTTTTTAAACTATTATGGTAATAAAAATTCGGTTATTTTGGGCAAAATACAATGAACGGGCTTCCAACATTGGGATATGATCGTCCATCCCCTCTCATCAAATTATTGGGCATATATATACCCATTTCCCTGGAATTTAGTGCCCTATGGGAGCAATGCACAGCAGGGGGTGTCCTGAGGGGAACATGTCCCACCAGCAACTCGCAGAGCAGGGGTCCTTAAAATTGATAAAAAACACATCCCGTGGACCGACCAGTAATAATCAGCAACATAAGTTAAAACTGATTGCTGGTTTTGCCAGTGGGACGTGTGAGGTTGAATACAGTACATGTGGGTAGCTTGTGTGAACGTAATCCCTAACTTACCAAGTATAAGCCTATACTCGGTTTAAAGGCCGACTAAGAGAGGTTTGAAAATATAATTATTTTGTGTAGTATTTAAAAATATGAGACAACTAGAACTAACGATAGTCAACCCCCCCTTAAAAATAGTGCTTAATTTCAAAGTTAGTGAGAATCAGATTTTTTCGGGTTCATGCTGTAGTATATTATGTACAGAAATACACTATCATAGGATAATGATAACGAAAATTCCGGATCCGCGAATTTTATACAAAGTTGTGAATTAAATAAGGAGTGGAGTGCAGCTAGCTAGTTATTTCACACAATGATTAGTATATGGCCAAGTGGCCATTGTATAAGCAAAAAAACATGAAATGTTTGGAAATGGAGGGCACCCTTCCTTGGGACATCTATGAGCAGCCTTAAAGAGTTAGAAAAAAACCTGAAACGCACTAGTAATCCTGCTTCGTGCCGCTTTCGCCGATCCTGGGTAAGACAGACTCCCACAGGGGATATGTGCTACTGGGACCCCATACCACAGAGTGGTATTTTGGCATTGTTATAGAGGTGGGCTATAGAAGTTCAATTGTTTCAGATCACACTCAAACAACAGGCTCATTTGATGACTGTAATCACCCTGATCACACTTTGAAAGAAAAAAATAAAAATGTGCGAAATCCAGAGTGCCATTGAAAAACAAATGGCCACCAAATGTCAAAAAAAATGTGATTTTTTACCAAAACTCAAATTATTTTTTGTTCAATTTGCTTAATTTGGTGGCAATACCCTTATTTGGAAGGTATTACGAATCATGCTATGCAACTATCATCTCACCATAGGCTTTTGCCGGTAAGTGTAATTTAACATTCTACCTTTCTGGGACATTGTTTTGGTAGCAGGTATGTAGCGAGTTCACTTTTACTGTCTGATGAGAAGGTTCTGCCAAATTCATATCTAGAAAAATCATTGTTGTTGTAATATTGTTAACATTTGAACTTAAACAAATAAAGAAGCTCTACTACACAACCTACACAAAAAGTGCTATTGCCCTGAAAACCTTTATTTCTGGCTGTGTGACATACCCTCTACTGGAAACAGCAGGCAACCCACTTAATTGCCTTTTTGCATAGTAAAGAGCATGGAAAGGGAACTGCAGCATGCAGTCTTACCACAGGGGTTGATGTGAAAGGGAATGTGACCAATGGCCTGTTTCTTGGGACTTAAATGATTGCGTTCTTGCAGAGGTCATTTCGTCATAAAATCTCAAAATGTAGTATGGTAATAATCCATTACATTGGTACTGGGAATCAAACAATTCTATCTTAGGCCTAGGTATTGAAAACGAAGGTGGTTGGATGCACCTGTTGGTAATACCACCAAGCCTGGGATCCCGGCGAGATCACAGCACTTTGTCAAATTAATGTCAAAGTAGAAAAAAATGTACTGCTACATGGTTTTTGCCAGGAAGAAATGCTCAAATTTGCTATTACTTAAAGAGACATGAGGGATGATTTCAGAAAGAAGCGCCCCAAATTGTTTTCCAACCCGGGATTTGCATATTTGGAATGCTTTCCAATGTATAGATCACACCTGAAGTCAATAGGCCGAAACGCCATCTTCATGAAATCTATGATGATTTAGTACTTCTGTCGTGCACGACAGAAAGTCAAAGCACCGTGTTCTATGGGGCAATTACGATAGTCAGTTCAAAACAAGGTTTTGCTGTTTCTTTTGTACTTGTTTGGTCCAATAAACCTTTGAACGTCTTGTTAGGTGGTCTACAATCGATTCCTGTGCAAATTGTGAGAGAAAGGGATCCTAAAAAAAAGCTCCTCCTGGCACTTTAAAGGTGCAATTTTCCAATCGCAGTGTAAAATTTTTTTTTTTTTTATGGGATGGAGGTTGCTCATTGTGGTTGTATTAAAGATGGCAGATGCCACTATGGCCTAACCACAACTTAGTCTACAACTTAAGATATAACAATCCTGAAACTAAGTGTCCGATGTAGCTGAAGCCAATCTGTTAATCCTGAGTGATGACCCGCCACATTCACTACTCTAAAAACAGAAGGTCTCCGAATGTAGAAGGCAGAATGAAATTAACTACCGTAGTGTTTTTGTTTCTGAAAATGCAATTTTTCGCTTACAAGTGAGCTTGAGGGGCACTGTTCAATGAAATGTGCATCCTATTGAAAATGGTGATTTTAATATTCAAATAAGTTGGAGTTTTATTATGAACACTTGGAGGTGAAAATTTGACTTACATGGTTTGGGTTTTTTTAAACTAGGATTTTTAAGTCATAAAAAATGCCCTCCATTGAAAACCTACACAAAAGAAAGTTGTTGACCACTGTATATTTGAAAGAAGTGTCTTTTTCATCAAATTTTAAATTGCTCCCATGGGAAAATGGATAAGCGTTACACACCTATGATCTTCAGGAAAGGGAATCAACAAATCTGATGGATGGCCCACTGGTTTATATTTAACTTTCGTACGATGTGCATTTGGGAAAATGCCCTCGCAGTTCATTGTAAGCTAAAAACGCAATATCAAAAAACAAAAAGTGGGCTGAGATGGAAGTTGCCTAGAATGATTCATTGCAGGCCAAAACATGGGGATACTGCACAAAAATGAAGAAACAAGCTTATCAAGTTATGCATGAGTAAAATATGATTTTGGCCATATGGCAGTCACTTTGGATTTTTCCCCTGGGGCACCATGGTTTCACACTTTTATTTTTTTCTTGGAAAATGGAAAGCAGCAATAAAGTCATCATTTTAGCCTGTGTTATAATCCCAAAGATCTGAAAACTAGAAACAAATATGACCCTCTATAGCAATCTTAATTACGTTAGGGTTACTAAAGAGACACTGGAACATTTGAAAAATAGGGCGCCCTCAGGATTTTTCAAAAATCGATATTTTGCATGGGCTGTAAATTTTAATACAAAAGACCTAACCCGAACTGATATTAAGACCAAATCAGTTTCCTTATGGGTAAACAGAACGATTTTATAATTTAGAGTCGCCGGCGACGTTAAATTCAACAGACGACGAAAATGGCTTTTAACAACAAGGAACACACACTCCGCATGCATGTTTCTCATGATGTGGAAAAAAACACTTTTGTGGACCGGTCTATACTTTGTGGTTTTAATATCAGTGAGTACGAGTCAAAAATATTCAGTAATATTACACATGTTGTTGATTAAAGTTAGGAAAAATAAAAAGTTGCCTACAAACAGACTGAATGTCTTTATATCATATCAATGTCCCTATCTGTTTTGGGTATGGTATTTTTATGTGTAAATAGATCTATGTTCTTCCAATGGCCTAGACTATCACTTGAGAGCAAATGGAAGAAATTCTTTTTTGTGAAAAAGGTGCCAGTGCCGCTTACACTTACTGTTTTATGCCTCAAGTGATCGAGATCTCGATAAAAACATGTGGCAGGTATTATAAAATGGTGAATTGGATGTACATAAGAGGTGTTAACACAGAATGAAGGAAGGTGTCAAGGAGTATTTTATCACCGCAATTATATTGGGATATAACTATTGAATGGGAGGTCAATCATGTTGATTGATCAAGGGACAGTACAAAGAATCCAGGGTCGATTTACCCAGGTGCACACATGAACCAGTGCATGTAATATTGACTTTGTGCATGTGAATTTTCATATGGGCATGTTATTTTCGTATTTTCAGCCCTTATTTGGAAAAAAGCTAAATGTGCATAGATTTTATTTTCTAATCGACCCGAACACTACTGTGCTCAAGTGATCGAGATCTTTGCTCAAAAACATGTGGAAGCGTATATAAAAGCTGCATTTGGGTGCATAGGAGGTGTTAACGGGCATTATTTGCACATACCATCAAATTACACTTACTGCATAAGGCAGCACGTTTGTTGTAATTCGCGTGAAAAATTCCTGAAACTCAAGCGAGGTCTTGTGAGTTTATGGATATAATAATGTGTATTTAACGGCGGACACGTAAACGTGCACAAGGCGCTGTGCGGAAGCCATAAAAGGCGCTCAGCACATCAGAGAAACACCACAACAAATTTTAGAAGCAGGAGGGAAACCGGAGTATGGAGAAAACCTGCTTAACGAGTATGGATCGAAAAACAATTCCCAAAGAGCATTGAGAATGAGCCTCTGCCGGGGATCGACCCGGGACCTCATTGGTGAAAGGCGGGGAAGATACGCTGCGCAAACTGTTCAACCGATAGACAGATAGCGCATTCAATGAGAGATTTATAGGGTCGGACTGCATGGTTTAAAATAGTACGGCATTTTTTTCTGCCACAATTTCATTTAGTTTTATTTTAATTTTCCATGCCACGCATTGTGTATCCTTCAATGGTCATCATCGTGATGTTTTTTCCCTCTATGCCAAACCACAGGCATACTGGTGAGCAGAAGTACATTTCGGTCTTTAATTGACTTTAATTCAGTTCATGTTCAATATTAACACTTTAGTGACCAAGAGGGGTCTATGGGACCATCAAAATTTTTGTGCTGGCCGCTGTATTCCTTGGTGGATATGATGCGTGAACAAGAAAATGCGTAAACAGGGTCCCTTTTTTCCACAGGCGATGTATGCGCTTACATTGTTTGCCGGTGTCAAACTAGAAAATATGGAAAAAAAGGGTTTGTTTTTCTAAACTTGATTTTTTTGTAACTTGTTAGGGGAATGCAATACTTAATTTAAGCAAGCAGTAGATTAAAATCATCAAAAAAAAGCAAAGAAATTTAAAAGTGTAGCAAAAACTGACAAACTTCTTGTTAGGGTAGCAAAAAACAGACAAAAATACTTGTTTAGGGTATGTTTTTAGTCGACTGTGGAAATACTTGTTTGGGTTGCATTTTGTCAATGTTCACGCATCACATTACCTTTGAATACAAGTGTCCCCGGCTAAATATAAAAAAACGGGCAAAATCGGATTACGCGATGCGTAAAAAATATGTCCCGCCGAATGCCGCGATCAATAACATGCATTAAATGAACTACAATGACAAAGTCTTACAATAGTGAACCCACCGTTTCCCCTCCACGAAACCCCGCCCGTCCCCATCCCCGCACCCGCCCGTCCCCTCCCCGACACCCCCCCACCCCTCCCAATCCCGGACACCTCACCCTTTGCCCTTTAATTGGCCCAACAAGCACTTAACCAATTACGATTAACACAAAAGAGTATGGCAGAATGGCGTTTCATATAGCGAAGGAATTTGTATATCCGATGTACCGTTTTTAGCGATACAGCAATATGCCTGATTTAATTAGCTCATTGACATACTTAATTTAAAATTAAAAAAAAAAACTTTCAAATGGCAAAGATGTGCTGAATGATAGGCTTTCATGAAGTGAGAGGAATTGCGTATCCGATGTACCGTTCAAAAATTGGGGATTACGCCAATTTTTGCCTATATTTTACTCATTTGCATAGTAATTTGTCGTAAAAATGCACAAAATCTAATCAGGTCGAGAACTTTCAACACGCTTCCTCCCACCAAGTTAATCAGGATATGCCTTAACAGAGTTCCAGATGACTTGTGATACAAGCCCTTGTGGTGGAAATTTTATAAAATATGCAAATTAGATAATTAGAATATTTCTCACCAAAAAAAGGCGTGCTTGGCACACGCCCTCGTTGGCAATTTCCCTGGAAAGTCCAACTAGGCGGGAAATAGTGGAAATACCGGGAAAAATACTGGTAAAATACCGGGAAATACTGGGAAATAACGGGAAATACCGTGAAATACCTGGTCGATACCCGGGAAATACTATAGGATGTAAGTACATTTGAAGACCACTGGGGTAACCGCAAATTAATAAAAATGTTGTGGTGATAAACTGGTCTGTTTCAATGGTTAAATTCAAGTTCAACTCACTCCACTAATGATTGGGCCCACCAACAAGTCATCGTATTATGTAGATAATCAGATGAGGCTACCCTCAGGAGTGGGTCTAAACATTTCAGAACGTCATTCTGAGGAGCTCATTGCGCGACCAGATCTCCTACAGCTTTCCTCAGCTTTTAGGAGCTCAATAAGTTGCGGAGTTCATTATCTACTGAAAGGCTCTGTTTGTTCTACGAAATTGATCCCTTGTGGTGCACCTTAAATGAACTCAGGAGAGTCATTAGCTCTCTCTTATTTTATAAATAAGGCCTGGACAATCAATAATAGGTGTTGTGTTCTTATGAAAAAGGAACAGTGCCTGGATAAAATTGGGAAATTGGAAAGGAATGATAGACTTTAAACTAAAAGATGCCATGATCCCAGCAGTCTAACTTGCAAGTGTATCTCCAAAATGAGTACTTGGGATAAGCATACATGTCGCACTAACACTGTCTGCTGGCAAAGTTCATTTCTTTAGCTGGGGCCAATAGTGAATGTTTCTGTGTGGCTATTTAACCACTTATAATTTTTGTTAGTAATTTGAGTATTAAATAAAGGTTGAGAGAAATGGAGTAAAATGGAAATGTGCAAGAAGATCAACAAAACTTGATCCAATAGCCAGGCCTTGTCTTTGAAATTGCTGCGAGTGACAATCCACTCTCCTTGAAACTTGTCAGGTGAGCGGTAGGGGAGTGATTTTAATCACGTGTCTTATTATTATACACCAAATGTAGGCAAGTGATAAAAAAGCTCTGCTCATATTAGGTAGTGATCGCTCTCGCTCTCATCAAAAGACAAAGGCCTGAATAGCTAGTAGTGAAAATGAAAACACGTCAACCCCCTCCCCTGGGTCTTTATTGCATGAATGTGCTATCTGTGTTTGTTAGTTAATTTTCATGATATTTTAAAAAAATTAAGTTGTGAAAATGTCACTTTTTGAGATTTCCCAGTATTTCTCAGTATCTCCCATGTTGGCCAAAATGCCTGGTGTTATTTACCGGTTATTTGCGGGGGGGGGAAATACAGCCAACACCGAGTCCAGGGCCCTGTTTCACAAAGTTAAGATAATTTAAGTGATTAAGAAGAATATTCTTATAAGTCTCTAACCACTTCGTAATAAGAGTGAATTTGTAAGTAAAATTAATAAAATAGAAACTAGTTATAAAAAATTCTTAAACAGCTGTGAAAATGTGTAAGCAATTTCATTGGCTGATGCCCGGGTTCAATTGTTTAATTGAACCCAGGTAAACGCGTGCTATTTTCAGTATTTTTAGGTTGAAGCGCGCGAGTCCTTACAGCGTTTTGTCGTTCGCGCGCGCATGCCAATGTTGCGTATGATCGTTGCGTATGATCGTTGCGTTCAGCGGGTTGTTCGATTGTTTTCCACTGGGTGATGGCAGTCCGTCTTGTTGTATTGAAGCCGTAAAGCATTGCGCAAAATTGGGTTAAAGATGACCTAAATGATAAAGCTGTTTAAGAAATGAGAATAAAGGTATGATTTTGGGAACCGGTACTCTCTTTACGCCGAATTGAACCCGGCGACCCATTATTTTTGCCTGGAAGAAGACTCGCCCTGGCTCGTTCTCCACTTAAAATAATGGTATCGCCTTGGGTTCAATTGTAGTAAAGAGAGTACCAGTTCCCAAATCATACCTTTCTTCTCTAAATAAAGAAAGGATTGGGATGAACGTCATCTATAATCTCATCATATGAAAATTCTTTGAAAATCTCTTCTTAAGGACAGTGTCAACCTTGAGCTGCCGAGTATCTATTTTGGTTTAACTTTGCAAATATTCGATTATTGTATGTAAAAGTTATATTATATTTTAGAAAGAAAAATTGGATGATGGACCCGATGGTGGCATCGAATATGTAAAACTTTCTGTATTCTTATGCTATTTTTAGCAAACAATTCAAATTTTTCTAGGGACGTTTTTTATTTTTTAATTTTGAGCTATATTTTCGAAACTATAAGGAAAAATGTCAAAAGTTGTGATTTTTACTTTTCTTTTCAGAAATTGCGTATATATTGGCGAATACAAATCGAAATATGAAAAATTTTAGAAAACCGTTCCCAGAGAGGCGATGCTATCGTAGGAAAGTTCAACCTTACCTTTTACGTCGGTATTTTTGGAGTTATTGGTCTGAAAATGTGCCAAATTTTGCGAAAATTGAACATTGAGATTAAATCCGTTGTTTTAGTAAAAAGGTGACTTTTCACGCTATTTCAAGCTGGTCGCTTTCTTAAATAACTTTTACCTTGAATTCAAAATTGAGTATGTTGTGCAAGTGATGAAAAAAAAAAAAAAAAAAAAAATTACATCTTTATGCACTATGAATCAAAAAATTTTAGTTTCTAACTCTAGAAATCAGAAGAAATTGAAATTCATCTGGTCTAAATTAGCGCTTTACATACTTTCACTCTTATTTTTCATTTTTCCAAGATGCGCTCGTGCAAAAGTACATGAAAACACGCCGAGACGATTATACCCGGCAAAAATTCACCATATGCGACGCGCGCTACGCCTTGAGTCTGCTGGTTTGTGAAATGTGGTGCTTAATTATTCCGCGTTTAGACAATGTGGTTTTTGTGACTTAGATGGTCAAATAGCGGTTAATTAACTCAGAAAAAAAAAAAAAATACAAAGCAGGATTATGCAGTGGAGATTCCTTTGTTGGTCCCGATAGAAACACAGATCTTGATGTTTAAAATGGTGCAAAATAAGAAATTGTGTAAATAACAAAAGACTAGGGTTAACACTGCCCTAAATTGGCTTAATAATTTCATCAACTTAAGAGAATAACCCTGGTAGGTTTCGCTTTTTTCATCTTAAAAGATTAATGAGCATATGAAACAGGGCCCGGAAAGTGGTTTTCCTACAAACAATCGGACCCGTATGTGATTAAGCGTAATTTTTGTACATGTATGGACATCGGGTTCAGGTCCACACGAAATTCCGGTCTTTCGGTCGATAATTTTCAATTGATACCCACGGTTTAGGTTGCAGCACACCCCACCCCAGCCGCAGGAGGGGGACACCCATCGTCCGGCACTTAAATCGGTGCCATAAAATTCCACGCCCCCTCGTTCCCAGCTGCATCCGCACTGGTGTTGCCTCACCGTAAGAATTTGCAGCCATCAAATGGAATAATAAAACAGCATGATAATTAATAATGGTAAAAACCAGAAATCAAATTCACCCCCCCCCCCCCCCCACACCCCACCCCCGGCCACAGTCCCTAGTCACACGGACACAACTGAGGTGAGATGGGCCGGATTCCATTGACACCGACCTTATGGCAATGTGTGGGGAGAGCATTTGGGAAAGAATGTTGTATCGCTGCCACCAAACCCTATGGATTCGGCGCTCAACGGAATATTAAAAAACTGCATGTTGAAGGATGCAATGATATTGTGGCAGAAATAGGGAGAAATACTGAATTCTTCCCAAAACTGGTATTGTGCCACCATCCTATGCATTGGCAGCCTCAACGGAATAAACTGCATCATGCACGTGAAGGATGTGGTGACAGAATACGTGTCCATCCCAAAGCTTACAAAATTGCACAGCCCGCATCAAAACTAAACTTCAAAACAACCTCAGTAGTAAAGTAGCATGCTCGGCGGAAGTGCCGTCTTAAACGGGTCTTGGAATGCCATACGCCGAATCGCCCGGCCCTATACCGTTGATTCACGTGTCTTTATTAGTTGGTCTGGAGTCTGTGATTTAGTCACGTTGGATCTGATGGACGAAATTTGGTAGTTTCTTGATGAATTACATCAGCATCTTGACCGTGTCCGTGTGTGTATGTGAAAAATAATTTTGAGTATTTTGTGTAAGTGCTGCCAAAACTCGTAATTCTGAAGTGAGATCCATCTCACCAATATTGATTGGTTGTGAAGTTTGATACAGTTTCTCAACGTTGACATGAAAATACGATTTTGACGAATTTTACGCGTTTTCTTGTGTATTTACAAACCTTGAATAATTTTCGCTAGACACCATTACACGGACGAGGGACCGGGGGGGGGAAGAATGACTCAAAATTCAGTTGCCCATATTTTTGTGGATACATTCAAATCGACCATTGCGTTTTTATACTAATTAGCCATACAAACGCATTTTGTTGGGCTATACACTTTTTTTTCCATCGTATGGAGTTAGCTTTGAATTTTTTATTTAACAATGTAATTGTATTAATGCCGTACTATTAAAAAGTGATTTCATACATACCGGGTTATATATATAGATTATTTATCCCAGGTAAAAAAATTCCAAACAGCAAGTAGTTTCGAGGGGTTCCACCCCTTATGCACCAACGTGAGTACGACAACCGTATGCACTCAAGTTTTAAATATTAGCACACCATATACGATACCTCGCCAAAATGTATCTAAGTAGTGAATCTAGACAAGGTTACGAAGAGATCACACATTATTACCAGGACTACTGTAGTGTAAGAATAACAACTGATGAAAATCAAAGCTAATAATGTGCCCCTAATATAAACATATCGAAATAACATTGCAATGATTAAAAACGGGCTCTAGAAAACGTCAGCTTTCAATTAATAAGTTCAGTGGCTATGCACTTGGAAATACGTGTGTAAAACACTTCAGTCGCTTCCATTCCGCTTATGGTGTCTGGGCTGCATGCAGTGCATTTTATATCCTTAAAACATCGTTACAAGAAGAATTCATAAATAGTGATCTGACAGAGTTTCTCACTGAAAGATTTACGATTGTTCATATTAATTCAACTTAAGTCATTTCTAACACTCCCCTAAGCACTGCATCATTTTTTAGCCAATTACAAACACACATAAATTCAAAGAGTGAAATGCGGCTCACCAAATATTTAACGTTACCGATCCACCTATCACCATTGCTTCAACATGCTGATTTGGTCAAAATCACATACGTTCAGTGATCATCGACAAGCAGCGTATTCTCGTGAGTTCGTTCGTTGTTAGTGCGTTGCAAGTCAAAATCACAGTGGAGATCCGTCTTGAACCACGATAGTTTCATATCCAGGTTGATCAGGCCTGGGAATGCATCTTGGGCACGTAGACGCACAGTCAATCTATATGGGCTAATGGGTTGTGGTTCTCCACAATCGCAGTTTGGTGAAAGTTCTACTCGATCGCGTGAGGAAGTTCTTTGTACGACCAACGCCAGTTATGAGTATGTTGAGGTTGACCGATGCTTTCCTATCACGGTCCACAGCCGTGGGGTTGGAGATGGACTGTCCACAAACTGCTGTAGGTTAAAAGTAGAGGATGACCATTGGATTCATCATCTGTCATGTATCCAGGATTGATCGATAGGGAGACTGTGGGACGCAGTGTCATGGATTGGGTAGCAAAGTGATCGTGGAATTTCTCTGATCCTCAAGGGTGTTGGTGGGGGATTAGAATACCAGGTTCATCACAGTTTTTTAGGCGAGGCTGATCGTCTGAAGGTTCCTCCTAAGGTTTGCAGGAGCTTATGCCAGACAGAATTGGAGAATTCTCAGCGCCGCAAGAAGGCAAACCACTACAAGTCTCACGACATCATTCAGAACGACATCAATCTTGTGTGAATGTACCCTGTGACTCCATACTGGTGCAGCGCTTTCCAACCCAGTGAGTATGCCAAGGCAACAGTTGATGTATGTAAGGGTCTCAAAGATCAACCCCCATCCAGTTCTGCGAGCCTTCTGAGGAGTGTTGACACGAGCTGCGTCTTGGCAGCGACTGCCTTGGAACGTTGATTGAAAGTAAGGCGGCGGTCCATCGTGACGCCATGATACTTCGGGTTGGGTCATGTGACAGTTTTCTCCATCTAGAGTGATGTTAAGTCTCTTTTGCGCATCGATTTGCAAGGTGGAAAACAAACAGAGCTGACGGTCTTAGGTTTGCTGAGTTTAAAGTGCCATCGGTGGAAGAATTGGCTGACGTAATTAGGTCTGTCTGCAACAATGTTCTAAGGACTCAAAGGAACATGCAGTATCCAAGTGCGTGTCGTATGCGTATAGGGTACTGCGAAACATCTCCCTTTGGAATATCTGAGACATAAATGATGAAGAGACTGGGTCCAGGACGAACCTTTTTGTTTTTTTTTTTTTTTTATGGGACACCATTCCGAAGTTTGCGTTTTCTACTGTAATGCCCATTTGATGTCTAAGGACGAAAGATGATGGTATGGGATGAGCAACATAATGAACTTGACAAGCTTGACATTCAGGGATTGATTTGAGGTGTAGCTTGAGGTATGGACCTCGATGCCAGATTGTATCGTACGCAGCAGTTAGGCTATGAAGATTCTCCAAACTTTCTGCATTCTTCTGGAAGTCTGTATCGGGTCATTAATAGTCTTGCTCTCTGATCGTGTTTGATTTACCTCTTCGAAATCCAGCTGGGGCGGGGTTAAATTTGCCTCGACCGTATCATTGCCCTGCCGAGTATCAGTCGCTCAAGCAGCTTATAGATGTGAGATAGTAGCAGAGCGGTCTGTAACTCTTGGAATCCCATTTGATGGTTTCTTGGGCTCAGGATTGCAATGACCTTTGAAGTCTTCAATCTGGAGGGAATAGTTGACGTTCCCATGGCAAGTAGAAAGGAAGAGTTGAAGCCATTGCAACAGCTTCGGTGGCATATATTCAAGAATTTCTGTAGGGATGTTGTTCATTCAAGGGAGCGTTCCCTTTCATGAGAACTTTAATTGCTTCGGTGATCTAATCGTAGGTGAATGGTTAGGACAGGGGGCTGGACGGTGGAGAGGTTGAGAAGCTTTTTAATCTCTGCATTAACAGCACGAGAGAAGAATGGGCTTTCGCATGTGGAGTGTGGTGTTGCCACTTCCCTTGTTGACAAGTACGGAAGCAATGGAGTTGCAGAGACAGAGGGACCCTGCTTAGCTGGAAAGCTACGCCCGTTGAGCTTGTTGATGGTGTTACAGGCCTTGCGGCTTGAGTGCGTAAAGTTGATATTAGATAATCTCCTCCTCCCATCTGGTGGGTCTTTTTGGCAAGGCGATCCCGTAGCGGGTTGCCCTTTGCTATCTCTCAGTATCACAGTTGGTATTACAATACTTTGTAGAAACTCGTCGCATTCTTGTCCCAACAGGGGTGTGGGATTCCTTCTGCTATTGGAATGGAATGTTCAGCTGCTTGGTGGAGCTGGAGCAGAAGTCAGATATGAATCGTTGAAGTTAGATGAAGCCGGGTCTGGCAGCCGTGGATGACAGTTCGCTGGTGCGTGGTTGAACTTGGGCCAGGTGGCTTTCCTGAAATTCCATCTCTTCTGTAGCGGCGTGAGATCGTGACCTTGATGTCATGGTGACCAGGATGGGCAATGACTGATCTGGAAATCTAGGGAGGACCGTTCTGGAGGAGGCGGGGATCGGATGTCGCTGGGGACCGTTGACAGGTCGGAGGACAGGTCAATGTCCCATGACTGCTTGCATAGAAAGTAGGTGGATCCTTACTATCAAACAGCGTTGGAGGTCTTGGGCTTCAGTCCATTCAAGAGCCGCTTTGCCATCTTCGTCATATGTTGGGAGTATCCCCATGCTGTATGTTCTACAGTTGAAATATCCGCAGACGACGGAGCTCGATGAACTTACTGGAAGGGAGTTGAAAGTCATGCCTCAGCTGGTGGTGGCTTATAGATGTTGGTGAAGTGGGTTACCATGTTTTTTTTTTTTTTTACTTGCAAATGTTATCTCACTGATCGGCGACATTCATTGAAGATGCAGGGCTGATTCTCACTTATATGCCTTGCTTCACATCGAAGCGATCCCATGCATGTTGTGCGGAATGAAGCAAATAGGTCAAAACCTGCGATTTGCAGCTTCTCTCAAATTCGCAGTGAGTTTCTTGGAGGAGGATGATATTCACTCCGTTCTCCCTGGAGAGCTGTAAGATGATGTTCACGCGTAGCATGGGTGAGACCCTTAACGTTCAGCAGCAGGATACAGACTTGGTGTTGCCATATGAAAGTCATCTGTTGAGTAGCTCAGCCGCGTAGAATTGAGGGTGGGTCTTCAAGATGTTTTCACTGTTCTGGTGTTTTAAAACCCGAGGTTGGACGAAGTTGTTGGAATCAGTTAGCCACAACAGTTGATGTGACTAAACAGGCCGTCGCGAGAAGGTTCAACCCGACCCAACTCGTCTTTAAGTCTTTAACCTCCTTTCCGTAAAGGAGGTTAAAACTTACAGTGCTTCACGGCTATTCAGTCGGTGTATTCGAAAGTTGTAGCAGGTTGCCCCATAATCAAAAGGATTACACTTTTAAGGGCTTGATGTTTAAAAATAAAAAAACATATTATGATAGAAGAAAGAAAAAAAATGTCACCCACTAAATACGGATTCCAAAAAACTGACAGATCAAGGACAAAACAATGATAAGCAAAGTAGCTGATTACAAATATGAAAATACAGATGCCGTAAAAGTGTGCTTTTGAAAATGAATCTTCTTTATGATTTTCTGATCTGGCACTGTCGAGTGGTGAAGTGTTTTATAATCTATGGAATTCGAGCTAAGAACGAGAGAAATCATTAATATCAGCAAAGGATGACGATTGTATAAATTAAATAACGTTAATATATCCATCAGAGTTAAATGGCAACTATTGCTCAATACCGAGCAATAAAAGGGGGGATTCCCGCAAGAAAATGTGGCAATGCGAAACCGACAAATCTTTGTATGTTGGATTGTTATGGATTATTGTATATTTACTTCTTAACTATATCATAAAACTACGTCAGTGGTATGATGTTCCCCTTAACGCTAAACTTCCCATAAAACATACAATTTTCACACTTTCTTGTGAAAGTCTGTACTGCAAACATATCATTTTGTGATATTCCTTTACCACACCAACATCACGGGTATGTTTACTAGCCGGTATTCAATGCAAACTGAGCAAAAACCTAATTTTGGGGCAGCTCTTCAAAAATGACACGGTATTGATTTAAGTTTCTCTTCTCTCTCAAGTGCCATATCATGCCAAGTACCCACCTTCTGCTGCTTGCAAACGATCGTACATTTCCTGAGATATTGACCAACTCTCGCATCCATATTTTAAATTAGGCAGTACATAAACCGTCCAGAATTCTGAGCCGTGGATTCAAAGTGATGTTTCAAGTTATAAACAGCTTAGCATTCTTGAGAAATTCTCTTTTGCAATTGTTATTCTCCTTTTGATTTCTCTGTTGCACGTTCCATCCGAGGTTATCAGGCTTCCAAGATAGTAAATCCAATCCCAGGACAACTTTTTTAACCGCACCAAGGACAACGGGGCGCCAGTACTAAACAATCGATTTTAAGCTCATACATATGCGGGACGTTATTAAAAGATGCGGGTAAACGGAATTTGGGTGTAGAGGTACAGTTCGAAATATCAACATTTATCATCATTTGTCATGTTATTGGTATTTGTCGTTCATATTGATGAGTTGATGAGTTACTTCCGACCGGAAAGCCCATCTGAGAGAAAATACGATTTTTTATGGGTTTGATTGTATACGGTTTATAAGTGTTTGATCAGTGGTAAAGACCTTGTCATTTCCTTCATAGGAAACCACACAAAATGTTTGAGAGCAAAAAGATATATTGTTCTCCAAAGATAACATCCGAAATAAATTTAAATGAATGAAGGGTGTCTGGATACGTCGACCGTTGAGTAATCGGCTACTTGATTCCGGCTTTTTGAATTATACATCTATAATACTCACATCGCTCCCACTTAATCCAAATCGCCTCTAAGTAATCGTAATATATAACCAATCAAAAGGTGTGACAAGACGAATGCGTTGACCTGATTTTTGAAATATATTTTATAATACACTTGAACTTGCTATCCGAAACCTAACCACTTTTCAATAGAAGTATTTGCACCAACAGTAGCATTAGCCAGAGATAAATGAAATATAGTTCATACTCCTGATACGAAGTGCAGACTTTATGTTTCGCGACCTCATCCCACTTTACGCTTCCAGTTTCCGCACCTCCATATTTTCCCATCTATATCGTCGCGTTGCAACCGTATATTGTTATACAACACACAAAACAAGAATATGAGAAACACCAGTTGGCCTCTGCTTATTTTAAAACAGCTTGTTTCCCTGTTTTTTTTCGTCCCCCGAATCGACCGTCCCTCCTGTGTTGACCCTAGGCAAAACCTACCTCGCTATTGGTAGATTACGGTGGGTACACCGAGTATTCAGCCTCATATTCAGAAGGGCGTGGATTCGAATCCTGTCAGAACCGGGCGTTTTGCAAAGGTAATTTCCCTCGCTTGCCCCTCCCGCCGAGGCCTGATGTGTTTATAGTGTCATGAAACACAGTGTCCGTGTGAGAGGTGAGTGTCCTACCACCTCTGTCTTTGGGTCTCATTGAGTGCTGTATGCAATCATTTGTTTCAGCACTGAACCAAAATGTCCTAGTCTACAAGGTCACGGTTTATTCCGATACATGTCTATTGTAGCTAGGGACACTCTAATGGGGGACACTCAGTCACGGTTTATTCCGTCCTTGTTGCTATGGTAGCTAGGATCACTCTCATGGGGGACCACTCAGTTTCGTACACCCCCCGGCATATGGAGAAGGAAAAGAAAGGTAACAAGACTCGTGTGTGAAGGAAGAGTGGTGCCCCACCCACAGCAAAATTCACTAAGGTAGTCCGGCCCCAACACTTTAAAAGAGAGAATAGGTGCTCACGCCGCGTAGCGGAGTTGACCGGATGCACTCGTTAATGATCCCTGAGATTATTCAACGTGGGCCTGCCTCCATAGCAGTAGGGCCTTTAGGGGTTCATTACCACCAATTAATTTACAAGTGTATTGACGCCCTCCCATGGAGCAAATGGATGTCCCCATGTCCTAAATGAAGTCCAATCCCCAATAATCTGTGTCAAATCATATGATTCGTACGCTTGGCTGCATATGTCCAGCAATGAAATTTCAATGTCTGCCATGTTCAATCGTAATAACATTTTTAGTTTTTGGCATGCGGCCACATAACCGTACTAAGGTTTGGTTTTTAATGCAAAAAGGAATATATTATATTAGACTAATTTCTAAGGGAAATAATCAGTTTATTGACAAATTTTTTAAGTGCAGATGAAGGTAAAAACGCACAGAAAAAAAAAAAATAGATAATTTTTAACGAGCTCTTGAATAACGGAAAATGATTTATTTTATTTGGGGATACAAGATAGGCGAGACAGTTCGGGGGCATCATCAAATCCGGTGCTCTCTAGACAACACTCCAAAGATATTGGCGAAGAATTGGAAATAAAGTAATACTGGGGGGGAAGAACATGTCTGGTCGTCAGTATGATATATTTGTTGAGATTAATTTGAGATTAAAATGGCGGCGGCAGAAATGCTTGAATGCTATCATTAAATAGACATTGACTGATTGTCATGTCTTGAAAATATTCTGTGGGCATCATCAAGAAAGAGCGTTCATGTTTGGTCTTTTGAAGCCAATTAAGTGCTATATTGCTAGCACCTTAAAGAGGGTATTTAAAAATACAATAAAACAGTCATGTTTGTGATTTGAGATATCTGTGGGTTCTAAGGCTCGGCTTTTTACAAGCCTATACAAAAAGGCAATTAGAGTTATAATATCTGTCTACTCTGCAATTGTAGGATATTACCAAGTAAAATGTCATCCGTCTGACATTTATATTAGCCGAGTTAAATAAAGGTGATCGTAGAACTTTTCGTATTACCCCTTGTATTACTTTCAAAATACTTCTCGATGTTAAAGGATTGTCCCATATCATTCCGCTTTGCCTATTTCATGTATTCGACTACTTTTATTTTGGTTTGCTTATATTAGAAAAATATGCCAGATTGAAATAAATAATAAATATGTGTATCCGTTAATGTTGTATTAGCATATATCATGCCGAAAATATAGGTCAATGGTCATTGTCCTAAGTCTTTCCAGTTAGATAGAGATGGGAAGGTGACATCCTATAGTTATGGACAGAATAAGCTTAGCGACCAATTGCGTGTCTGACGTAATTTGACGCGCAGAACACATGTCGGCCGTGAAGAATAATCTGTGAATATTTAAAGCGTATTGAAACAGAAAGTTTACTGACGTGAATTATTGTGTCCGTGCGTCGAAACCCCGACTCAAATAGGGAATGTTTTGATATTCTAAATCATATTTTGTTCGAACATGCCCCGCCCATATTACACATTCAAACCAATCACAGTCCGCGCTGCGCTGATTGACAAACCTTGACACACGCGCAATTGGTCGGTTAATTCTGTCCCTGACTATAACTGACAGCACCATAGACATTATATGGTTGTTATAGTAACATATGTCGTGAATTTGTTCGTATATATAGCCAACGTCATATGACATTCGGGGGTGCGGGACTTCGAAAAAAGTGTACTTTTGTAAAGTAGACCTAACCTCATTTAAAATGGTATTGACATTTTGTAACACCTCATCACCAGAAAATGAACTTTCTTGTAAAAATTTCTCTAAAAAATTTGAACTTTTTATATAAAAAAGCAAAGAGTAGACCTTTTCCCCTAGTGCAACCGCACTACTTTGCGTAAGGGCCGTACTGGTATATATAGCAAGTGATACACCCCTACAGAGTGTGCCAAATAGTGCAACATTCAGCAATATTTTCATTTTTTTTAAGAAGAAAAAAGGCACCTTTAAGAAAACGTGATATAGTTCCACAGATAAAACAGTTTCTTAGCTACTTTTTCCCCCGATCAATTTTAAAGGAAATTAGAGCAAAATTACGAAAGCATGTCAAATTCATGTTGGGCTATTCCCACTATCTGTGTTGGGAAGTTTTTCTGGGTAATGAGCATGGTGTAAGCTGTTGAAACCTATTGGAACGGTTGACAAACCACTTGCAGTAGGCCACCCTCAAAAGATCATTTGCAAGGAATGCATTCTCTATTGGATGTGGTACGGATAGCAGCCCAGATCAATCCTTAAATGTTGTAAACTTAATCACACACTCTTCAGTGGCGAATTATGCCTGTTGATGCTCACAAGACTGAGGACCAGCAATCTTGAATCAATCCTCAATGTGGAACGAATTATCTTTAATATGAGATATAATGCAGCTTTTTAAAACGAATACTACGACCTGATTTAAAACATTCGAATGGTAATCTGTTCACACTTCTTGAAAGTTATACACCAAGTTCAATGCTTTTTAAATACATTTCGCTACTTACCAAGATTAAACATATCCAGGTGAAAGTGGCCCAACTAAAATTTACACCCTTTCACCCAATTGAGTATATCTCTGGATCTAGGGACTCAAATGCGATGGGGGGTAAACAGAAATGTATTTTTTTAGCAAAAATTGACAGAGAAATATTTTAAATATTTTTTCCGAATGTTGTATTTTTGACACTCACTGTATAGGTTAAAAACTGGGGAATCTCTAAATCATTATCGAAATGTTAACATTAGAAAACGAAACAACAACAGCAAAAACAAACACAAAGAAATACCGGGTTATGGATCTGCACGAAGAGATCACACATTATTATCTGGACTACTGCCGTGCAAGAATAAAAAAAAAATATTAAAACCAAAGATAATAATGTACATTAACATAGGCATATTGAAATAGCATTGCAATAATTAAACGGGCTCTGGAAACGTCAGCTTTCAATTAATGAGTTCCAGTGTCTTTGTATTATAAACATTAAATTCGCTTCCTTATTAGTTTTAATATGGTGTCTGGGCTGCCGGCAAGTAGCAATAAATAATATCCTTAACACTTAGTGCATAAGGTCTTCTGCACTCTCGCTGGTGCACAAGGAGTGGACCCCCTCTGAAAACTACTTTGATTTTGAACTTTTTTACCAAAACTCTGGTCATTGGTGGGGAAAACGAAAACAGCAACAGCAAAAGCAAACAAAAAGAAATACCGGTGTCATATAATACAGTGTCCGTGTGACTGAGTGTCCTACCACCCATCCACCTATTGTGTTCTCCATTGAGTGCCGTATGCATCATTTGTTTTAGCACTGTACCCAAATGGCCTCGTCTACAAGGTCACGGTTTATTCCGTACATGTTGCTATGGTAGCTAGGACACTCTCTCATGGGGGACACTCAGTTTCTTTACACCGGGTTATGGATCTGCACGAAGAGATCACACATTATTATCTGGACTACTGCCGTGCAAGAATAAAAACAATTATCAACATGACCACATAACAGGGAAAATAAAAATCGGGTTTTTTTAGATTGAAAATGGCGGCCCAAATATAAGACGTGCAACCAATTATCCCGCCGAAAAAGGCAAAACCACTTCCCCAAAGGACTTTTCCAATAAAACTTGGCTCAAAATAGGAGAACATCAATGCATTTCCATTGCTCTGAAATAAGAAAATTTAAAAAGTTAATCCAGTACGATTTGAATAACGCCACCACAATGCTTATTTAAGCTTATTAGCGTAAAAACGCCATGGCCGATTTGATTTTTTTGTCACCAAAATATGCGCAACTGATATTTAGGCAATTACATAAAATTTTGGGCAAAAAAATTTAGCGTTAAAACATGGAGCTCGAAAAACGAAATCCCTTATGCGCTTTAGTGTTAAAGATCGTGACAAGGTTTACGATTGTTCATATTAATTCAATTCAGCACCTTCTCTGTTATTCATTGTTCACTAGGTATCCTTGAGAAAAAATTGAGTTGATCCCGATCTTGCGGTTATGAGCAATTGCTTTTTTCTCACCGTCTCATAGTCAACTGTACTGTAATTTCTGTCCGTGCTCTGCTGCGAATTTCTTACAGATGCGACCGAATGTGCACGTAAGATTAAGTAAACGTGGATTACTATGGCTAACGGTTCAGATAATATAAAAATCTCACCTTTTTAGGTAAGTCAGGGGACGAGGTTGTGGATCACGAAATGCCCCTTTAACCTCCTTGTCCAAACTCCCCTGAGCACCAACTGTCGTTCATACAGTGGTTATGATGAGCTAAATACATTGCACATATCAATAAAAGTTGAAATATTTAAGCGTTAACCCTCTCCGCCAATCATCATTGTTTTACCATATTGCTGATTTGGGCAAAAAGTCACATAAGTTCCATTGTTATAATTCGGCAGGTAGTATTCATGACGTAAATGCAAGTATAACACTGTCAGTGCTGCACCGGCTATTTATTCTGGTGTATTTCAAAAAAAAGTAGCAGGTGGCCTGTATGAAAGGATTACACAGAAAGCAAATATTGTGGCCAATAATTGGATTAATTGTTCCCATTAGCCATTAAATGTCCATTAGCCTGTCAACAAAAGAGAATTTTGAATAATGTGTTTTTAATTTTGTGTTGACTCGTTGTACATGTATGTTTTCGGAAAATTCGTTGGATTTTCTTGGAAACAATCTCTTAAAATTAATTTGGAGTTTCCCATTCTGTGAACAGAACAAGCACTCGATTTAAAATACAACTAACATCTACCAAAATAACTGCCTTCAATTAATAAGGTTTGGTTTTTCTCTGCATTTGTATAAAGTATCCAAACATTTTGTTTTCACTTCCATTTAACATAAGTTGACATGTTGCCATATTGTATCTTTTAACATGGATGATAATACTATTAATGACTAGAACCGGACCATGACAATCAAAATAGCTTAATTGTATTACACGTATTGGAAAGCAGCTGCCATAAACCTACCAGACCCGAGACCGTACATGGTTAACTAAGCTTAAGTTTCGCTGTCCAACAGTAAGCTAAAATTGTCTTGTACGAGTATTAAAGCAAATGGGGAAAAAACGAACTTTTATAAAATGTTTTATTCGCGTTTTTGTGTTTGCCGAAATACTTTTAACGAGCTCTGGAATAACATAAAATGATTTACTTGTTTGACGAAACATCTTTTCAGTCGAGAACAGTTCAGGACAATCATTAAATCCAATGCTCTCTTACACCCTAACAGATATTTACGAATAATATATCGAAGTAATGGGTGAAGAACATGTCCACGGTGTTTCGACAGTCAGATATCGGGTAAGAAAACTTTTTAAGATGGTATAGGGCCTCAGTTGAGAGTATACCACGTTTTGGTCTTGAGGTTTAATTGAAATTTAACCTTGGAGGCAGAACTGTTGAATGATATTATAAAATAGAACATTGACTGGTTGTCATGTCTTGAAATATCTGTGGGCATATCAATAAAATAAGCGCTCATGTTTGATCTTTTGAAACCAATTAAGTACTAATATTGCTAGCAGTCTTTATAAAATGTAACAATATATTGGCTACTCCTTTATTATCTCCTTTGTAGTTCATACACGTGCACGTAAGTCTAACTTCGCAAGGCAGAAAAAAAATCTGTATTTAGGATGTATCATTTACGTTGCACCTATTTTTTCCGCGGTTTCACCCTCACCGGCAAGGCGAGTCAGAAAAGGCGGAACTCCGTGACAGAAAAATATATTTCATTACAACTTTGAAAACGTCTAAATGAATGGACTTTCAATTCAAAAATAACTTTGGTAATATGAAATATTGTTATAAGGCTCTGCTTCTTTTACCAGTCTTTGGTGGTGTACCCGGGGGGGGGGGCAGGAGCAGCTTCCCCTTGTGGGGAATTTGTCCCCTCCCCCTTTTGCCAACCCTGAAAAATTTGTGAATTTCTGCACACGCACTAATTTACAGTGAAAACAACATAGGCATATACTATACTAACAAATTGTTAATATATGCTTAAAAATAAGAAAAGTAATATCAGTCTACCCTACACTTGTAGGCTAATACCATGTAAAATGTCATGAGTCTGACATCTATATTAGCCGAGTTATATAAAGGTGGTGGTATAACTTTTCGTATGACCCCTATTATAATTTGCCTATTTTAAATTTTCGGCTACCTGTATGTTTGGTTTACTCTACGAGGACTACAAATGGAAATTACAAAATATGTCGCTAATGATTAGATAAATATGCCAGGTTGCATTTAATAATGCATATATGTGTCCATTAGTGTGGTACTAGTGTGTCAACATTGGTAAGTGTTCAAATCTGAATTACAGAACAAAGTATATCATGCCGAAATATTGGTAAACGGAAAGCGGTTATTAGGAACACTCTGGGGCATATTTTATGCGATATCACCTTTGGCGTCTGTTATGTTACAGGATTAGTATGGATTACCACTATGTAATAGTTATTTTTAAATCAACAATGTGTGTTTCTTTAAAAACAAACGAAAAAACAAACCGCTGCTTTGAGTATCACACGAAGGCCCCAAAGTTGGTAAAACTTGTCTCTTTACTTCTTACTCGCTAATAATGTTTTCCTAAGATGAACATATCGAAATAAGAATGACACGATTAAATGGGTCCTAGAAACTTTTCATTAATCATCTCTAATTCCTTTTCATATTTGAATTACATTTCTAAACGTTTATTGTCCCTTCCTTTTAACTTAAAAGGGTATCATAAGTACCAGTTAAGTTCTGATGTCATGAGAACATTAGAATCCTCAGTGGCGAACGGAGAGAGTCGAGCGAAGCCAAAAATTTAACAAAGCCAATCACATTTCAGTAAGTCAAAGTTTACATTGATTCAAGTGTTTCAATTATTATGATGGTTACATTCACTGATAAATATTCCCTCCTTTTCTTGAATGTTTCTTTGACTTTTTGTGAGACTTTTAAACATTTGTTATGTTCATGATTAATATCCGACATAACGTTGAAATTGTGACACCCAACATCCAGCTTTGTCGGCCATCCACCCCAGTTTACTATTCTAAAAATATGCCGTTCATGGTTCAGACAAACCCTTAGCACTGAGAAGCAGTCGTTGACTTTTTTAAATGCTCTTCTTTAAGAACATCCTTCGTAGAACGAGATTTTAACATCTTTACCAAAGTTACGTAATTTGACCAAATTCAGTATTACTCAACTTTATATAAAATCTAAATTTGATGCACATGATGTATATAATAAAATTGATTCAACATGAGTATATAAAAATAATTGATTCACATGAAAGGGAGATCATTGGAAATATGGTTAAATTGAAACTGTATTCCTTGGGAGAGGTATGCCGTTGAATCCTGCTTTCTCTTCATGCATTCATTTCGTTGGATTTGGTATCAGTAAACCGGGTGTAAAAAAGCGCTAGACTTTAAAGAAATAATAAAATTAATAGTTTTGGTATTCCTGTATTCAATTTGAATGACATGATTTCCATTCCCTTAAACTACTTTTCTTCCGTTTGAAGGCATTGTGAACATCTCCCAAATAATAGAATTTCGGGGCAAAATTGCCCGACGTCGAAATATGTTGACCTGTCAGCTAAATCGGTATTCAGGTTAAAAGCTTATATTCGATACAAACCCACTGAAGTGAAATCAGTTTTAAAGGCACTCATACGAAAGTGGCCAAGTACAATGCGCGCGCGTATTTGTGGTTGTGTGTGTTGTCGGGGGTGTTATTTTTTACATGGGCTGAAATACTTCTCGTCATAGCCTGAAGAGTATTAGTCTTAGACAAATAATCATACCAATGGGTAGAAAAGAACTGATACATGGAATCCTAAAATCGATGGCAAAATTTTGATACATTTGAAAAGAAAATGTTCTTAAAGAGACTATTTTAACATTAGATTCTGGGGGACACCCGCAGAAACGTATGCTTTCTGGTCACATATGGTATATAATGATGAGGCCAACAATATTTTTTCTATGATAATAGTACATTTGAATAGAATCAAAACTATTTTTACCAGAGTTTGGGTAAATATTTCAAAAAGGTAACTATGGGTGATTTATTACACACAATTACTAGGATTACAAATCACATTGAAATGATATATCGTATTCCATTAATATTTTGTAATTAAATATGTATTTTCTGATCCTTATATCTTCAATTTTTGTTTACACAGAGTGATTTAATAAAAAACCTATGTTCAGGAAAGAGTTTTCTTGAAATATTAAACCTTTCTTGCTTTAATATTTGCTTTGGTTGTTTATTTGGTGTCTTTCAGACTTCGGGTTCAGAAGCTATGTCAATTTTACGGAGAGATCCAAAAATTCTGTTATACAATTCACACATGCAATTCCAGTTGGTATTGATTTCTTCTTGATAAAGACATAATCAGTTTGAATAAAACGGTCTATTGTGTAACCCAACTATAAATAAAATATCTTCAACAAATGAAATTACCATTGTGTAATCAATAAAGGGTTAGGGTTAGAAATCAGTCCATATCGATGTCTCAGTTCATGAACATAATGAAATTGCTCAGATTGTTTTTGTTTTACATCCAAAGTAAACCGTGGAATTACACCAGCCATCCTGACTTTCTTATCAGGGACATCACTCAGTATTTTCTTTGGTAATCTCGGGGATATTAGTTTTATAATCTTGCAATTATTCTTTCACCTTCTATTGTTTGACAATAATTTGGTGATAAATGTATTATTTACCAAAAAGCACTGCTGAGGAGCATTTTACTCTTTGTAAACACTGCATTTTTGTGTGGCTCAAAATAGCGAAACAGGGTTTTTTTTTTAAGTGCCTCAGCAAATAGGCATAACTTCTAATCCTCTTCACAGCCAAATGTGAAAGTCAAACCATTTGGGCAAAAATAATTCATAACCATTTTAATTATAATTTACTTACAATGTAAATATCCTCAAGAAAAGGCTATTTCAAGAATTTAACTTTATTTAATGGTGCGTTTTGATGCTTTAAGTTTAAGCAAATGTTCGTATCTATGTTCCTCATAGGCCACTTGGTTGCAATTTCTTTCTGTTTACGAACAGAACATTTTAAATTACGATTTTTTCCATTTCCAGAGAAGAACGTATCTTCACGTAAGATTAGACATGCATATTGGACTTAGGATAATGGTTCAGAAGATATAAAAAAAACACTTTTAATGTTAATCAGAGGGATGAGGCTGGGGATAAGAAGGTAGTAATCGGGGGGGGGGGGAGGGGTGGGTTACGCTTCCGTCCATCACGGATTGTTTCTAAGATTTTTTTGCTCCACGATCGTCAATCTGTGTAGGTTAGGAGGAACTATACACTTACAAAGACACTATCGCGATTTGCAAAATATTTGAAATTTGAAGGAATGCTTCAAACGTGAAGGATATCGTAGAGGATTCATAATTAAGTTACCTTTTCCAGCTGTTAGAATTGAAAGGAAAGGAAAGGAAAAAAGAGGAAAGAAAAGGGCCGTGTTCCAAGGATACATTTCCATTCAATTAAGTTGTGTAGTAAGTGTCAGTACAGACAGTAATGACTACAAATTCCGATTATGTCCTATTCGGGTGTTGCTTCTGGTCTTATCAGTGAAGTGTTTATGTTAGGATGGATACCTGTACTTGTTACGTACATGCTAAATCTGATTTTTGATGATTTTTTTTTTCGCATTTGCTGATTTAGCAATCAATGATTAGTGTCTTTAAATCATGAACGGGATAGTTTGGTTAATTTCATAAACTTCTATACATTTCGGTGTTCTGTACGCGAAATATACTTGTAGAACTAAATTCTTTAGGTGCGGATTTGAAGCACTCATCAGAGTAGTCTTAGAGTACATTTCCATTACAATGATATTTTAAAAAAAATCAACATGTACTGATCACTCCATTTATTCACTTAGAAAATGCTTTCATAAAATGTACATTACTAGAATATCTCGAAATTAATCACATATACTCAACAATGTAATCCTTTGGGATACATTTCTAAAACAATGCATTCAAAGTGTACTAGTTCAGTTCCAAACTGCATCTTTAGAATGTCTATAGAAAAAGTGTATGTCGAGCACAGATACTCGGAAATGCGATTAGAAGTGATACTAGTTTCTTGTTCCAAATATGCATATTAGGAGTACCAAGAGTAACATTTTTCAAGTAACATTTCGAATACACTTATATAAATTGCTCAAATTTTACTAGATAACATTTGTACTCGAAGTGTGCTAGAAAGTAGAAATGTATTCGGAAAGAGAAAAAAAATATACTCAACATGTACATGTTGAGCACACTGTACTGGAAAGGTAGTCGAAAAGTATTTCCCTCTTCGAATCTGCTCTAAGAGTAACTTTATATTCGAAATGTACGCAATAATACCATTCCACCCGAAAAAAATACTTTATCAAACATATATACTAGAAAAGTAGTCGAAAAGTACTATTTGTTGTCCAAAATTGCCACCTCGAAGAATGTCTAGAGGAAAAAGCACATTTCGAGCACACCGGGGACTATACTTCGAGTGCACAAATTAAGTTTTCACAATCCCAAGGACCTACAAGAGCATTTCGAGTACTATTTTTGTTGTCAATAACAAAAAAAAAACATCAGAGTAAATACATCTATACTTAAAAAATTTTACTTGTTTGTTTTATGAAAAGTACGTTTCCAGTACATCCGATTAAACTTCGAGTACAATTAAAGTGTACTTGGATTTTTACGTGGGAATCAAAGCATTTTGTTTTGATTAGATTGGATTTTGTTCTGCTCACAATTTCACAGGAGTACCTCTGTAAATATTTTCATTGACCTTTATAAAAGTCAAATCCACTGAGAAGTAAACTTCGCTCTCCGCTGTCACGGAATCGCTCCGGATAATCCAACTATAATCCTACAGTATTTTGCATTGTTAAATTTCAAAAGTTCGCCGTTCAGTGCAGGTGTCCGTTATCCTTAATCACATCACATAGTATGGAGAAGATCAGTTGGCATGGATGAATTTTGAAATTAACGAGGTCAATTTAAAACTAAATGCTGCGGTGTTCTGGTTTAGAGTAATATCCATTATATGCTATTATTAGTTGATCCAGAATTTTCTAAATCTGAGCATCTGGATTTTTAAATGTACTAGTATCAAACCTTTAATGTATATATGGGAGAAGAGATGTGCAAGCGAAGTTAGATGCAATATGTTGGAAATTTTATTGTTGAAACGAAATAACTAAGTAATTCAACATTCGTGCAGTTCTAACGGTAGTTTACAATTTAGAATTGAATAAAAAACCTAATATTCAGTACACATACTAAGTTTGAGTTTCTAGTCTTTATTTCTGATACTAGTTGTTAACCCGTATGAAAGTTAATACAAGGTGGAATTCAATAAAAATAGCTGTCAATTTAGTTTTTTAATTACTTTTGGACGTGCAATTATTGTTATGAATTACTTTAGTGACGCTAACAAGCACAAACAAATTCAAATGCAACCTATTTTAGTTTGTCACCTTGACCAAAGAGAAAATTAATAATCATAACCGTTTATTTTTCCAATAAAGGTTTAGACACGTATCTAGCGTAACCTGCTTGACTGGGTTTTGTTCGTAATTTCGTAGGAAGCTGCTGGAATTCAATACCTAGATCTTTGGAATAGCTTAATGAAAATTTCCTTTTACAGCTTTTCAGTCATGAAAATTTAACTTATGATCAAAAATTATTTTCACATTTTGCATACTTTTGTTTTCATCTGCTTTGCAACTTTCACATAAAGTAGAAATATTTCACAGTATTTGCTTTTAATATACTATTTGCGTCGTTTTCAAGAAAGACCCAAAGATTTTGTAACAATTATACAAAAATAGATAAAATGGTTCTCTCCATATCCCTTTCGTCACTAGAGGAAAATGACTAGCAACCTGACGATTACCTCAAACAAGGAAGGTAGCGGGTTTTGTGTTGTTAGATCTAAAAGCACTTTCCCCGTAAACACAAAGCAGTGGTCCGCTACATTATTTTTTAAAAGTGGCAAAAATGGCATTTATGGATTTAAGGGTTAAAAAAGCCAACCTTTCCGGATTGTACCACGCATTTGCAGAATACACAAAACGTTAAAGATGTGGAAGGTTAAGAAATAGATGGGATATTACCCGGTGTGTGCTGTGCGCCATAAGAAATCCAATATTAAGTATATTTGTGCACTTGTACTTAAATATACATTAAATGTACTGAACATACCTTCCGTTTCCTGAAAGACCAAATCTAGACAGCGATTTCTGGACCTAAGAGCAGATTTTAATGTCTTAAAGGTAAGACAAATATTTGAAGGATGTCAACAAATCAAATAAAGAATACAGGAATTCGGAAGATTGGGAGTATAAAGAGCATGACGATATTACGTACGGAAGTCTGATTGTGAGACACATAAAGCAGCCACAAACGTAGCCACGTGGCTAAATTGCACACCATCTGTGACATTTAAAGTAATGTATTTTTGAAAGGCGAAATAATTTGGAACTAATGTATTTCAATTTTGGATACTGATATGAATTTGTTTTATGCTAATAACTATGTAATAATTGTTTTTAATAGTTTTCGACAGCCGTGAAACTATCAAGCAACAATGGAAATGTGATTTACAGTTTAAAGAGGATATGTGGTAATTTCTGCACTTTATTTTGATTAATACCCAATCTACAATCAACAGAAGACAAAGATCAAATTTAGGCTAAATAAGACAAAAGCTAAAGATGGAACATGCATTCAAGCGGGCAAAGGCTTTGAAATTCAAAGAGGATTTTGGCTTTCGTTTTTATATGATGGGTTTTCTCCTGAATCAAATTTAGTCACAACTGCTCAAAACATACTTTTAGCGTACAAAAACAATAATGAACCGACTGCAAGCGTTTCTTTTGCAGTGGTCTGAAAGGCCAAAATGTAATTTTCCGAGACAAAGGGAGCAATATAGATGATGTGACCTATGACGTCACTTGTTGACATTCAGGACGCCCTCTATTGTTTTCTGGCAGGCAAAATATTACAGTAGTTTCTGTGACAGACCACATAAAATCTGGTTATAAATTACTTGCAGAATCTTTCCTGATCTAAATTGGTCACAAAATGCAGCTGGTAGCATAGCTTTTATGCTTTATAAGAAAGTTAGATTTTTAATTCCGCAACAACAGAATTTTCTTCCCATGTGCAAATTATCGGTGCTATTGCCTGCCAGTTTTCTCTCTTACACACCAACAGTGGGCGCCATAAACATAAACAAATGTCACATCATCTATATATCATAGTAGATAGGAATATTTTTGTCATGTAGCTTCAAAAATATTACAGATTTTGCCTGGAAATTTCACGAAACCGAAAATCAGAAAACGACTGGATGAGATGTCTAAATATGGTTTCATACAGGGTGATTAAGGATGATTCGGACCCAGAATGTTTCATGCGAATGGTTATCTCCTTGATTGCTGTGGTGGGTCAGTCACCATGACTAGGTTTCTAGATTTCGGACTGTCATTCATAATAAGATGATTGGTACTATTGAATTTGGTCACTTTATTAGGCGGATTATTTGAATTTTGAAGGGGAAGGCATGCTTACAAGTTAAGGGTTGTTTAACAAATTAGCTGTTTATACTGTATATTATTATGGGTTTATTACTGAAAAATATCCAACAATATGGCATCTGCATTGTCAATATACCAAAGAAGTTCATGATACAAAGCTCAGATTGTTTCCTGCAAGAATGATGTACCGCTTCACGAAGTTTGATCGTTATGGGAATTTTAAACCAATGTGCGAATACTTTTGAACGTCGTATGATAGCAGGATGCTTGTTTTCAATTGCTTGTTTTCTGATAGAAGAACACGTCCCATCCTAATGCAATTTAAAGGAGGACGCTCCCCCCACAGAATAATGCACAAAAGTTGTCATCGCCGGATAAGGAAAGAAGAACACCCTCTATAGTTTTCATGAGAATGTATGAATTTGAAACGTTCCGCATTACAAGGCGATATGCTAAATGTTAACCTTAAATTTTGCTAGTTTTCAAAATCATCACTCTACATAAGTTCCCCAAAATGGTAATTGGTATTTCCATATATGAACCCCTCAAGAACAACAATACTGCACTCTTGTACAGTACACGGTGCCAAAAGCAACCTCCTATTAGATTCAAACCATACCGTTTTGACACCGAGGGCTCAGTTTGGTAGCCTTGGATGGGTACTTGTTAACAGCAGCTGACCATGTATGTTCTGGTTATCATAAATCATACTAAAAACGGTAGGGGTGTATTTGCTCAGTACACTGGCGAATGAAAGCCATTGAACTGTACCATGGGAAGTGCCAGTGAGATTATTAGCTCATAGCTCATGATTAGCTCATCACATAAATAGCGCAGTCATGGGCTATGCGTTATTGTTAAGATGAGGTCATCGTGTTGTCTTCCAGAGCACTACGTTGGCGTAAGGTAATAGGTATCTGGGTTCTTTTATAAACAGCTCCTCGCCTCATGTAGCCTCTTTTTAGCTCATGAAGGACACAGAGGGCTACCTATGGGCATCTCTTACAGGCCCCATAACAAAGCTATGCAACATCTTACGATTTCTTCATTTAAGTCATAAATGGTCATTGCAATGGAGTCATGCTCTAAACTTTGCTTTTCCCAGACAGCAAGTTCTTAGACTTTTCTCATTTTTCCTCGTACAAGTGCATTTTGGGGATACAAAACTTTACGTACATGATAAAACACCAACTCTCCTTATCCGGCGATGTCCTTTAATTTCCCTAACTATCTCCAAATGGCATAAAATATCACAACAGAGCTTTGACCATGTAAACTTTTCCAGGTCCTTGAGTGGTCCCTGGACCTCTGCAAACGGCCCATACACACAATTCACCCACAATATTCACAGAAATTTTCCCATCATCTCTTTCTCTCTCAACTCGCTCCCTCCCCCTCTCTCTCTCTACACACACATATTCACTCACTCTTTACCTTGCAGAATTACCGAGTGTAGTTGTTGAACAGATTTGACCTACTAATACACTTGTGGATGAGTCATTAAGATGAATGTTATCCGCTTTTATAAAAAATGACCTTCAACTAAGCAAATTGACATAACACATTAAAAAGTACCTCAATCTCAAGCAACATGAAAAATAAACTATAATCCCACTGAAAGTAGTACATCAGCGGCTGTATGATATGACAGATTTTAGCGATATTGATTATCCGTCATTTGAACGTGTTTGCGCGAAAACCAGTTCAATTTCTTTCAAATAACGCGTTATCGCTTTTCTTAATTAATGTCAAATATATACTAGAAGGTCAAATCTACCCAGAGAAAACAGGGAATTTGATGTTATCGCATATTATACAAATAAATCGAAGAATTTTTTTAAAAAAAAAAACCCGTAAATTTATTAGGTTTATTTAATAGTTTACTTACGTTCGAATGCACTATGAAGCTTTTTCCTCCTTCACAAGGTTAAAATGAACAACTACACAGCCCTTTCAAACAGATTCCAATCCAACGCACAAGATAACAATAAGTACCACGGACAGTGTGCAATGAGTATTTTCAATTCTGGGTATATAGTTCTCATCTCAGATACCACGCTACATAGAGCAGCAATATCTCACGCAAGTAAATGAAATGCAAAAAGCACGCCGTAGCCAATTGCGTTTTGCACGCTATCTTTACTGGCGCTTCTGGCTTCAGCTTCCCGTCCACACAGGGTATTTTAATGAGTTCCCATCACTGAACGCAGTGGAACATGTAGGCGGTTCCCGTTCATATATCGACGTTTGGTATCGAGCCACGGGAGTTGTTTTGTAGCTAATGATTGTTGGCGAGGGTGCGCATTAAAATTTTTGTTTGATGTAGTAGAGTTAAATGAAAACGGTTAATAAAAACGAAAAACATAAATGCTGGGTCCAATGGCCCCTTATTACACTTAAAGTATAAATATAACAGATAGAAAATGTAAACTCATTAAAAATGATACGATTGGGCTTTAAAAGGGCTGACCCATTGAAGAAAAGGTTTGCACTACAAAAATATAGTTTCTCATTCTCATGCTGGGAACATACAAAGTATGCAAATTATTTTTGGAAATGGAATCTAAAATATAAAAACGAAAACAAAATATATATATAATATAAGATTTATATAGATATATATATATATATATCTATAGATTATATATATATATCTATATATATATGTCTATATATATATTATATATATGATATATATATATATCTATATATATAATATATATATAATATTATATATAAATTAGATTATGATATTATATATATTAATATATATATATATCCTAACTTCCTTTTCGGAAAAAAGACTACCAACCTGACGATCACCGCAAAAAGGCGCGTTATTTTTCTTGTTAGATCGGGGGGGGGGCGAGATTTCTCCCTAACTCAAGGCAGGGGCCCGCTCTATGATTTTTGAAAAGTTGCAAAAATGCTCTAAGGGACGTTAAGGATATCATAATTGGCCAATTGGATCCTTTTTTTTATGTGTATACATTTTTAACAAGTCATAAAATATAAAGATATAGCTAAAATAGCAACAATTACGTACTGTAATGAAAAGTATACAACCAAGATCAGAAGCTCGGGAGTAACATAAGGCAAGAGAGAGGAGATAGTACACAAAGGAGTGCAAAGTGCCTAAAATTGCAGTTCAAATTTCTTAATGTTTTATTTTATACAAATATAACAAAAATGGTGTTCCTACCTCAATCAAGTAACCTCACTGAAAATATAACTCCGTAATAGTACTTCCGTGTTACAGATTAGCAGCCATCTTTGGGGCTTAAACAATACACTCACCAAACATGTAATGTTGTCCAGGTTCAAAGTAGGTGAATGTATAGTTCCCATATTACTTTCGCCCCCAAAGATGGCTCTTGCAAACCGAAAAACACGGATACTCTCTATTCTGACAAATGATCGCCTGCTCATAACGAAATCTATATGTAATTTTCCATGCATTTGCTCTCAGGTCGACCGTTTTTTAATGAGAAGTTATCGCATATGCTGAGTCCGCTTTACGAGAGACTACGTCAAAACTCGACCGCCGGTTCACGGTGGTTAACCACAATTCCTTGTTTAGCATCTACATAAACTCTTCAAAAAAAGTTTGGACATTTTTTTTTTCAGAGCATGCATTTCTCATTTAATTTGAAAATTTGTTACACTTTTGCATATCAGTGGCAAAGCTCAAGGTATTCTCTGTCAATGACACCAAATCAATAAGAATTTGATTTCTTCTTTCTGGTTGAGTGTACACCATTTAATAGTTAGGTCTGAAAAAGAAAGTGTCCAAATTTCAGTACCACTCATTTTAAAAGAATTTCACAGGATTACACAGCTAAGAGGATTATGTTTGCTTTAAATGTGGGTCTTTGAATAGGTCAAATGTCCAACAGTGGTCATTCATTATCTCATCAACACGAGTCTACATGTACAAGGCCCGTGCCATGGGAAAAGGCTGCATATCCCAGAATCAAGTTGTATTCAATGTTGGGAATGTCCAAGAGTGGTCATTCAGTATCTCATCACGAGTATTACATGTACAGAAGGCTCGTGCCATGGGGAAAATTGAAGCTGGCATATCCCAGAATCAAGTTGTAGTCAATGTTGGGGTAAGCCCTAGTAGTGCTGTATCAAAATGGAAAACAAATTCCGTGCAAAATGGTAATGGGAAGGTGAGCCCCAGAAGCAGTTGTCCCCGAGCGACAACACCCCGGAAAGACAGGTTTATTACTCTCTGCTCCTCGGAATTGGAGATTGTCTTCCAGAAATTTAAAGGCACCGTTTGTGGGGCAGTATTGACACAAGTCCAATCTGAGAGCATGGTAACTTGCTAAGAAGCCAGCAATGACAGCCCTTCACCATCAGGCCCGGTTAAGGTGGTGTCTGCAACACCGGTAGTGGAACTTAAAAATAGTGACAGAAATTCATGTTTTTCAGATGAATGCAGATTTTGTCTTCGGAAGTTGGATGGTAGAGTTAAAGTTTGGAGGAGACGTGGTGAAGTTTCCCTGTCTGTTTCATTGGAAGAGCGACAGCTTTCGGTGGAGGTAGCCCTGATAACAGGGGTCTTCCCTGTTATCAGGACAAGTCTTGTTAACAAGACTTGTTGTTATTCAAGGCAACAATACTGTCGTTTTCGGGGACAATATTCTAAGGCCGTTGCCATCTCTGGGACGATATGCAGTACTCCGAAACGATTAATGCCCATCCGTATCGTGCAAGGATTGTCAATGAGTAACTTGAGAATGAAAAAGTTAAAAAACTTCAGTAGCTTGCCATCAGCAAACTCATCAAATTGGGCACATTCCGTTTAACCTAATCCTCTTAATTAAAGCAACCCTAAATTGAGTACAAGTCCTGAAATTTGGCACTTTCTTTTTCAGACCTACCAGTATTCAAAGGAATATCACTCAACCATGAAGTAATCAATTCTTATCATTTTGGAGTTATTGTACAGAGGAATAACTGAGCTTTGCACTGATATGCAATAGAGTGTAATAAAATGTCCAATTAAATGAGAAATACATGTCTGAAAAAAATTTCCAAACTTTTTTTGATGAGTTTAGGTTCCAATCCGATACGCCCATAAGTAACCTGTGGTTATAAGGTATAAAGCCACCACTTGATAAATCATCAGTAGCGTAACAGGCGGGGGTGGTGGCCAGCTTGCCCCCTCAGAGAACTTTGACCGGGAAGAAAAAGCTTGAAAATCATGCTAAATCAACCCTTTTTTGCCTGCTTACCAGGAAATTGTCATTTCCAACAGGGAAATTCCCCTCAAATGTGCCTCAAAACCGGGAATTGCCCCAACTGACAAGTGACTCTAAATCGTCATGTAAGTGCAAGAAGGTTGTAAGTGCAATAGCTGCCATTTGTCAGAAATTCCCATCAAACATACTATTATGCCAAGTTTTTGGTCATTTGCGCTTGAAATGGTTCACTGACTTAAAGACACTATCAGTGATTTGCTAAATCAGCAAATCGAAAAAATCATCAGAAATCAGATTTTTGCATGTATGTAACAAGTACAGGTAGCCTAACATACCCTGCAAATGATAAGACCAGAAGCAACCTAATAAAGACAGAATCGGAGATTTTAGTCATTACTGTCCGTTCGGACACTTACTACAACACGTAATTGAATGGAGAATCGTATCTTGGAACACTGCCGTTTTCTTCCTTTTCTGTCAATTCTACAGCTGGAAAAGGTAACTTATGAGAATTCTACAGACCTATCCTTCACTTTGAAGCTATTCCTGCAAATTTCAAATATTTTTCAAATCACTGATAGTGTCTTTAAAGAGACACTATCAGTGATTCACCCGAAAGTGTCAAAATATTTCAAATATGTTGGAATAACTTAAAAGCGAATGATATGTCTGTAGAATTCTCACAAGTTATTCTTTGCAACTGAAAAAATGATAGAAAAGGATGAAAACAGCAGTGCTCAAAGATATGAATCTCCAATCAGTGTTGTGCAGTAGGTATCTGTACGGACAGTAATAACTAAAACATCTGATATTGTCCTTATTAGGTTACGTTCAGACGTTACACATATAGGGTATGATAAGATACCTAAACTTGTTACAAATATGCAAAAATCTGATTTTTGATGATTTTTTTTCGAATTTCCGATTTAGCAAATAAAGACACATTGAGTTACCCTAATACATGACAGCACACAAATCTATCACAGGGCAGCTATCACACACTCACGCGCTTAAATTATATGGTTTGAACCATAGGTACAAAATGTAATCAGTATGTAAGCTTTCCAATTGACCGATGAAATCACAAATCGGAGAAATTAAATGGCTTAATATCCATGGTAAATGATCGACAACCTCCATCCGATGGGCAACTCCTTTTAACATCTTCTCGGTCAAAACAATTTAATTTTCCTAATAAAATATAAATCTTAAAAGAATACATACTTTGGTACTCTCATTTCTGTATATAATTGATTTCTGTGAGAATTACCCTTTAAATAAAATATGCATATATTGTATAAGTTATTCAGTTTAATTAGAGCTTTCATATATTAACCCTCGTCCCAACCAAGGGTTTTTGTAAATTATCCGTTCACTACCAGGGGGGGGTCCTGAGTTTTTTTTTCGTTCTTACGGCGACAAACATCATCTTGTTTTGCACATATGGTCTTTCTTCAAATCAAGTAAAACATATCAGTTTGACCCCCTGAGGTCTACCGGCCGTATCTTGATTTGTTATATATTGCTAGATACACCAATACCCCAATCAGACATGTTAAGAAAACCTTAAATGTTTGTACAGATACATGGGCAAGTATATTGTGATTGGTTACTGAAAAGTGTTTGTAGATCATACTATATTCATGTAATGAGCAAATCAGAGATACTATAGGAAAGGTGTAGACCTCAGGGGGTTACATATGAACGTCATAGTGACGTCATAACTGAGAGCTTCTTTTTACGCAAATGTAGAACATCGCCAAAATCAAGGGTTTTTCGATCGTTTTTGCCATTTATGCAAAGCAAAATTAGTATTTATATTTGGCAATGATGGGTGCCAACGTAAGCCTATAAACCCTGTTATTACTCAAAATAATAAGAAAATAAATACAAAAAGTATTTGCTTACAGTAGCATATTGTAGTTACAGTTACAGGGTTTAATCAACTGAAACGCATTCTAATTGTTATATCTGGGGGATCTGCGGTTTTTTGATGAAGTAGAATGCTGTGTGATGAGGAAATAGACACCTAGTCACAGTAGGCCAAGAACCACTACAGTTATAATGGGGCGATTCAATGCAAAGGTTGGAGTGGTAATCATGAGGTCTGCCCAGGTAACTTTGCCTCGAGTGCGGAACCGCAGAGGAGACACTCTCATCAACTTTGCAGAAGACATCGATTGAAAATCAATGAACACTTCTCCAACCTCCCCAACAAGCGATGGACATGGATCTCCCCCAACCTGAGTCACGAAAATTAAAGCGATTAATCCTGACTGATAAGCCCCACCTTTCTCAGATGTAATCGGTCAAATTAATAAGTTCAACACAGGCATGACCACCCCATGCTTCGAGCCTCCGTTATACGATCAACACCAAAACTAGAGAGAGACAAATGTATGAAGCAATAGAAGAAAACCAATGCAGAAGCACTCACAGCTAAGGCCGTGGAATTTCACTGAAGTTGCCACAAAAAGTTTGAGGCTCTACAGTTGAATTCATTTCGAAGATCTCGACACACAGTGCGGGAAAAAAATACCATCACTTCTGCAATTATAGAGATTGCGGGTAGAACTAACTACTACTTGGCGAGAGAAGCCATCAAGACCTGAAAAGCTCTCTATGGAAACAAAACAACTGAGGAAGAAAAAGACTGGGCCCATAATGAAAAGGAGTTGCATGGGAAATCCAACTAGCAATACACTGGAGACTTGCAAGACCATCAGGCGACGTATGAAGAGGAACTTCATCATTTAAATGAGCAAGAAACAGCTAAAAGCTCTTGAAAACAACAAGATTAAATCAGCAAGATGTCTAGGAAGGAACAACATCAAAGCCCTGAAGAGGACGATTGCAACTGTAACTGAATATCTCGATAGGATGGTCAAAAGATGTTAAGAGTTTTACAAACAAAAAGAGTTTTACAACCACCCTCTACGCACCAGGAACCAACAAGAAACCTTTTGCTGATTCATGTACCCAAAAAGTGGAAGCACACCAACCCCTTCCATCATGCCTTCGGAAGTAAGGATTCGTAAAAAACTAAAGCGAGATAAAGCCCCTAGAGAGGATAGTATTACAGCAGGTTTCTTCAAGTTTGAGGTGAGCCCCATTCTTGAGGTACTTACAAAGGCTTTCACAATGCCTTACGAGGGAAGAGTCCACCGCAACCTGGAAGAATGCATCTGTAGTAATTCTCCAAAGAAGGAGATACCATCTGACATAAAAAGTACAGCCAATAAGCCTTCTACTTAATGTTACAAAGTAATTTCTCACAGGTCCTGCTGACAAAGATTCTCACCCCTCGGGGAACACCAACCAAGACCCCAAGCTGGTTTTAGACGAGGATTTTCAACCACTGATCACATACATGTGTAGCCCAGCTACAAGAGAAGCCAATGAGTATAAGATCCCCCTCAGCTTTGCCTTTGTTGACTACGAGAAAGCGTTTGACTCTGTTTTTTGAATTCACAAACCAAGCTCTCACAAGCACTTGAAAACCAAAGGAGTTGACACCAGCCTACATCAATCGCGTACTTGACCTTTACAGTGGTGCCTCTTCCACCCTAACTGCTCCACAAGGACAGTGACAAGATCAATCTAGAGAGGGGAGCAAGACAGGGGACAACATTTCACCCAACTCTTCACCTCATGCCTCCAAGATGCCCTCATAAAGGATAGTAACTTGGAATGAAGAGGACTTCCACGTTGATGTTGAAATATCTCTCTTACCTGCATCTTTGCCGACGATTTATCCCTGATTGCCAATACACCAAAGGGAATCATGGCGTAGTGCATTCTAAATGACATTCACAGCACCACAAATCGTCGGACTCAGCATGCATGTTTGTGAAACCAAAGTCATGTTAATGACCACACCCATGAATCCGGGATAACGTAGACGGAAGTCATTGAAGAGGTCACAGCTACATCTACCCTTGGGGAAGACAGTGATGCGTGATGGTGACTTACTGCCTGAGAATTGGACTAGGCTGGGCAGCATTTGCAAAAGTGGAAAACATCATGAAAAATAAGAAGACAAGCATGGAGTTAAAGAGAAAGGTGTTCAATGAATACATTCTTCCTGTTATGACATACGGCAGTGAAACGTGGGCTTTGAATAACACCACGATGGAAATGCTTGCAGTTGCACAGAGGAAGATGGAGCCAATCATGCTTGGCATCAGACTTCAAGATAAAAAGAGAATTGCTGGATCCGATCACAGACAGGAGTTACTGATATTATCGAATGCATTAGAACTGCCAAACATAGATGGGTAGGCCACGTTGTTAGACTGCAGGATAACAGGTGGACCATCAGAGTGACAGAGTGGCCCCCCATAGAATGGACCAGAAAGCCAGGACGTCCAAAAACCAGATGGAGAGACGAAATGACAAAACAACTTGGTCCATTTTGGACAAGAATGGCTAAAGATAGAGATTTGTGGAAACATTCTAGGGAGGAGTTCCTCAATCGTGAGTGACAAGCCCTGGATATGGATGGATATGGATATGGATCTGCGGTTTATTCCTTCCAATGACCACTTAAAATATAATTTGCTTTTGCTTGTTCCTCATCTGGTGTATAAATAAATGTCTTGCAAACGAAGGGGAAAAGTTTTATTTAATTTATATTGTGTAACTAAAATGCTGATGTGAACACATGATGATACCGATTTATCTCACCAGCTCACCAGCTATTATTAAGCTCCAGATATTCTTCATAAGTCATTTCGGTGCCGATATCCTCGTGTCACCTTACGGATTTTTATAATATGTAACATAATGTTACATCTACACCGTAATTGGTGTGTATTTGCCCTCTGACGTTACAACGGATATGATTATTATATCAATTAGTTAATTGGGAGGTGTTTTGTGGATGGTTCGTTATTCCCTCGGTTTTGCCGTTAAATAAGTCAGCCACGCACTGTTCCATACACGTAGTGCTCTCTGGAAGTACATCTTGCACACAGACTTGTTTTTTGTGATCTAGTTTGAAACTTTAGTACAGCCTACTCCCATCGAATATAAGTCTGGTCTCGTTCCCAGCACTTGGTGGGTGGCCCAACGGGCACGTATACTGCATACTGCGAATAAGCCCTTTCGCAATTTCAGATTCAAGATGCATCATGGATATTTATTAATCTTTCCCTGAAGATAGCCAGCGCACACAAGTGTTGAAAAAAAACCCCATGTGCACTTGGCCGGATTCGAACCGGCGCCCTCCGTATTACTAGCACGGCGCTCTAACCAACTGAGCCATCAAGCCCGGGTTGGTAGACGAGCGATAGATATAATCTATAGGTGTTAGGTCCGAAAGTTTGAAACTTTCGGACTTAACACCTATTTTGAAACTTTCGGACCTAACACCTTGTTAGGTCCGAACACCTTTTGAAACTTCCGAACACCCTAACACCTTTTGAAACTTTCGGACCTAACACCTATAGATTATATGTATCGCTCGTCTACCAACCCGGACTTGATGGCTCATTTGGTTAGAGCGCCGTGCTAGTAATACGCAGGTCGCCGGTTCGAATCCGGCCAAGTGCACATGGGTTTTTTTTTAACACTTGTGTGCGCTGGCTATCTCCAGGGAAAGATTAATAAATATCCATCCTTCTCTACCTGGAGAACTAAGTAGTTAAAATTTCAAAACCAAAATAAATTGTATATGTAAAATATACCGTTCTGATGCTATCCGCTAGGAAAGCGATGGACACCTTTCGGACCTAACGCCTATAGATTATATCTATCGCTCGTCTACCAACCCGGACTTGATGGCTCAGTTGGTTAGAGCGCCGTGCTAGTAATACGGAGGTCGCCGGTTCGAATCCGGCCAAGCGCACATGGGTTTTTTTCAACACTTGTGTTCGCTGGCTATCTCCAGGGAAAGATTAATATCCATCCTTCTCTACCTGGAGAACTAAGTATTTAAAATTTCAAGATGCATTATGGGTAATATCCGACGATCTTTTGGATATAAACAAAACGCGGCTACTGTACAGTTTCAATGTGGTGAACTTTGACGTTTTCACAAAAATTACTTAAACTCGGGCTTGTAAACAGGTTTGCCTTTGTCATGTTGTTAATGTCATATTTAATAACTGCCATGAAGGAATTGAGACCGTATAGTTCATAAAACCCAAGTTAGAGACATTTTTGTGAAAACGGCAAAGTTCACCACATTGAAATTGTACAGTAGCCGCGTTTTGTTTATCTCCAAAAAATTGTCGGATATTACCCACAATGCATCTTGAATCTGAAATTGCGAAAGGGCTTATGCTCACCCAACAACTCTGGAGGAGAACGATACGAGCTCGTCGCTGATTGATTGTTCACTAAAGATTTTGAGTAAAAAAACATTGACCGACCGGTAGAGCATATTTAAAAATACTAGATGTCTTGATGAGATGTCCTTGTACTGCTAACATTGCAAGAAATTTTTCAAAGGTTGTATATGCTGTATAGTATTGCATTTTAGTAAGTTGACCTTAGGCCCTGCCTTGAACCTTGATGAATGAACCGCACGTTGTTAACGGCTAGTCAAATGGAGTACTCCTATCTAAGATCATGACTATCGACATGACTTGTTGTGGTGAGTATTCGCAGTATACGTTCCGCAGGACACCTACCAAGTATTGAGGACGAGACTAATGCGAGTCTGTCAATCCACAGACTCACGTGGACACGAACTGGATTGTACTTCAAGAAGTTTTCACTGTTTACAAACACATTCGCAATATCATACCATGGTTTATACAATAGGTGTAATTATATGTGCAATTGTGGTCGGTAAAATCTTTATACTGCAGACTTGATTGACCTCCCATTAGTTATCTCAATTGATTGGGGTGAGAAAATACTCCTCAACATCTTCCTTTGTTTTCTTGTCAGTAATAAAACAGGAACTTCTGAAAACGTGTGCACAATTGCAAATTTATCTTGGATTTCATGATATTGAGCATTCAAACAATTTGTAAGGATGCATTTGGATAATGTAGTATCGTGTCCATGTGATAGGTACTCGTATTTATTGTATTTATGTCAACTGAGTTATGTAAACAAATGGCATTTGGTGTCCACATTGCTAATGGAGAGATGTGTTCAGCGGTTTCAATACCCTTTCCTCTGTGTTAGTGGGTTATATCCCACCGACACATATTCGATCTGTGTAAATGCAGCCACCCTCTAAATTTGCTTTAAATTCTGCTCCGTATTATGCTGTAGGTATAATCTAAATGTCCTATATTCCGTAATAACTACATCCGGACAATATTATGGAAATAGAACCTCGAATTTGATCAAGAATTCGAAATTCGATTTTAAACTTCATTATTGAACATTTGTATTTTAATTTTAAAGTGAATAATGTATGTAAGATGTCATCCTAAACAGGTTGTAGCAATGTAAACTAGATCGAGCCCCACTCAAGATTCGCGCATACATTTTTCAAGTTACGCCTTTTCTTAGCCAATGACATTTCTTGAACCTCTCAACTAAAGCGCCTCTTTTTTGCACAGGTACATATCTCAACCAAAGGCCCTTCCTCGAAAATCCTCGGTTCACACTGTAGTGCATTTGATAATGCAGCGAGCTCCAGAATAAATATACAAGATGCAGGATTCTTCAGAACGAATTCATGGTTAATATCAAGAAACTGATTTTTTTTGCTTTGTATTGACGCATTGCTTGTAAATGGCTTTTGGGTTTATAAATTTGATATCAACCGATTCTCACGTTTCTTTTGCTCTCGCCTTATCGCCATTAATTTTAAATAACCTAGAAAAACATAAAGATGGTTTGGGTGGGTGACAACGGAGCAACCGTTTACAATTATAGTCTGTGCATTATTTGGTTGTTTTATACCTGCCCTCTTCCACATCTTGCCTTCCTTAGTTTTTCTTGCTCTTTTGTCTGTTTTTTACTAACATCATAAGTTCCTATCTTTTTTTACGTATTTTTTGTAGTTTTACGTAAAAAAAGCGATATGTGGATGACTATCCTCTTCCTCTCTCTCTCCTATCTCTGCATTGCCCCAGTTCTAAAACCGGCCTTTAATAAACCGATTGCATAGTGTAAAAACCTTGAATAGAACCCTTCATATAAGATCCAAAATTAAATAGGGCAGTATCATTTGGACCCATTTAAAAATCCAATCTTTCTTTGTTTTTTTTTAAGCAGTTCTGCCTTACGTCATAGGGACAGTGTTGGTGTCTGTAATGTTGTTTGTTCTTGTTTTCTTTACTTACAAATAGGAGAATCAAATTTATTGATTAATTAGGACCAGGTTTGGACTAAAAATTCTTCATTTGACTTACTTCTGCTTGTAGATTTTATAATAACCTAAATTGGATCCATGAAATATTAAAACTATAGATCTGAATTCAAGCGAGATTGTAATGTTTATTGTTCACCTATACAGATACCAGCCTAAGTAGATAGTGCCTTCCACTACGGTCTTAGTGTTTGATTCGTGTACACTTTCCTACAGTCTTGCACTTTCTCACGTTGCTGTGCTGCTGAGTCTTCTTTTTCCCTGACAAGCGAACGTACGTCTCAATCATTCGACAACTTAACAGTAAGTGGATAAGGAGGAGTGGGCTCAGGAAGCCCATAAAACTCGGATTTGCTGTTGTGAAAAAAATGCAAATTCATTACACCGCTAATAATTATGAAATTGACCTCCGGAGCCCCCTCCCCTGATCCACTAGTGGAAGTGCACATAAAAAATACTTTTTCAACAAACATGTTGACCTGACAATGAGGGCTTACAGATGTCAAAGTGCAAATGAATCTGACCTTGACCTTGTGGCTACAATGATGTGGACTTATTAGAATAATAATGTCTCCTAACCAGTTATATTGACTGACATGTAATTTTGATCCGGAATTCATGTCCTGACAATGAATGAGGAAAAGAAAATCCATGGTTTGACAACGGTTCCATGAAAAATAGTAGAAATCACACATCCAAATTAATGATATATTAATTATTTTTAAATTTTTTTATGGCTCAACTCACGAAAGATATAGTAGCCGTTGGTGAATCATGGTGAAAGAAAAGAAAATGGCAAACAAAAATGGCCGCTTTTCGGCCGGCATTGGTAAATCAATTTTTTTTTTTTAATTTTTTAGGTTTTTTCTTTTTTTAAAATTAAAATCTTAGAGTACTCTTGACAGATACAGAGTTTCTTTGAATTATTCCCTTTGGGAAATGTTTTTCTATTGCTTCTGCGCTCAGGAGTCCCTCCCCACTAACGTGTGTTAAAGGACCTTATCCACTTATGGTAAATTGTCCCCCGGGACTGCCATCACGGATGACCAAAGTCAAAATACCGTTACACCATTTTGGTCGAGTTGTTCTTTAGACCGCTGCAACATTAGAGGATTGTGTAATGCACAATGAAATGGGTTTTTAAAGGCAGTCCTATAAGTTATATGTATGGTATGAGACCTGCAACAAAAAGTAGATGGAATAACTTTTCCAAACGTTGTTCTAAATATTAATTGATATTACATCCACAACAGTTCTCAAATTTAAATGAGTAAATTTTGCCACACAATAGATCAAATTACAACAATCCAGCGATGTGGCCAAAACAATATTTGCTGATGAAAGAGTTACTTTTGTCAAATTTTGGCCACCAAAAATCCCTTTACAAAAAATTACGAAAAACTAATGATCACAACATGTTGTGTATGTTATGTTTTGTTTACATACCGAATTATGAAGGTTATCTGAATGGAAATGATGTCTGCATATGTTATTATGGAAGTTGCTTTATTTTAAAAACACAGCGCTGACAATAAATGAAAATGTCATAAAGGTTATAACTAATATTTCTGGATATAAATGTTCGAATATTTTGCTTTACCCATGGTAATATCCTACATAGTTATTTTGAACTTGATATTAATTAGCATGTTGTATTTCAAAGAAATACAGGGGTGTAAACCCCTGACTGTTCCCAATCCGCCTCCAGTTTCAAAAAACGCGGGCCATGTCAGGAGCGTCCGTGTCGTAGATACACGCGGCCCCGGATCGGCTTGCACAGTTGAACAAATCCTGACACCACCACTAGCCATTACGAATGACTTGTGGACACGAACGAATGAACGATTTCAAAGAAAAATGCAGTTTTTAGAATTTAACACAAATAGTATATAGGGAAATGTAATTGATATTTTGCTTTAGTTTTTTAGTATACAATTTTGACACCAATGTTTTTCTAATACAGGATTTCACGAAAATCTAAAATCATGGGTGTCATTTTTTAAAATTTGTTCTTTGGTGTTTTATAAGGCAGCAAAGTTTGTACAGGGGTAAACAATAAAAGTGTTTAAATTGTTTTAAAATATATATCAACCTGTTTGGTTGCCCATAACGTTTCCAAAAAGGTATAGCTTGCCATATCTACGACCTATTGTTTTAGTACAGTAGGCTCAAGACAGTTCAAGGTCATATTTTTCAGAATGGTCCGATTTTGTTGAAACTGGTTTTAAACATTTTTATCATTAAAACGTCATATTTTCGGCTTCAGTAAGACACACAAATTGGCACCATTTTTAAAACAAACCAATCAATCTGAAATTTTACCACCAGTGTGACCTTGAACCTGTTTTGCCTTATAACTCTAGAACTATAACCTCACATATGGCAAACTATACCTTTCTGAAATCCTTGAAAGCTACTGAACATTATGGTATACTATAAAAGACCTTTTGACCCTTTTTATATTTTGACCCCTGTATAAGCCTTGCCCCTAGAATACATCCAAGAACACACTTTAAAAAATGACACCCATCATTTTTGGAATCCCCGTAAAATTTTTATTTAGAAAAGCCTTGGTTGCAAGATTGTATATGTAATTTTCACAAAAATACAATTCAACATGTACTAAAATAATAACGGCCACAATATGGCACTATCAAAAGCTTGTGGCCTTTGAACCCGATAAAGGATTTAAAAACATACATGCGGGTACAAAATATTTCAACTACGAACATTGTATATGTGAAAACAGTTTTACCAGTAGAAATTGTCTTATTATTCACAAAATTTTCTACGAGTATAACTCCCACATAGTGTCGTCTCTTGCTCGATTCTAATTACAGACAATAAAAGGCAATACTTTAAAAACGAGCCAGAAAAAATTTAATTATTAAATAAATCCGCCCAGTTTTTTTGTTTAATGGTTCACTAACACCCAAATAATGCACGCCATACAAAAGTAGCACTCTTTTTGGTACAGATCCCATAGCATATCTGGCGGCAAATACAATGACAGCTCTAATTGCTTTAATTGTATTTTTCCGATTTGCTTTAAAGCGGCGCTGGCAAATTTTCACAAGATATGACCGTCTGCTCCTGATATAATCGCTTAGGCCATTTGAAAATGCAGATATCATTTTACACATATAATAATACCCCAAAATAGATAAGGGCATTAATAATATGCCTAAAGACATCCAGGTAATGTGTAACTAACTTTTCCGTTTTCCATAACCTTAAACAACAAATGTGTATAATATGACCCCCACAGACTCGTGCTCATTGATATGAAAACTACCAAAGATCAACAGATCGGTCAAATGAGGTTGATTGCCGTTGGACATCAACTCGACGTGTGTCTGCTTGTATCTATTAAACGCCATTTTCGCTGTATGCTTATATTACCCATTATGGCTAATGATATAACAGTTTTTCAACCACTGTTTTTCAGATGTGCCCGTGTCTCTTTCAAATACACAAACCTTAGTGAGCGATAATGCCTGGTTACTAACCCAACGATTGTTTTAAAATCATCTTTTTATTGCCGTATTTCTCAAAGACATGCAATTCCCTACTTTTTTACTGGCAAACTTGCGGATTTTACCTTTGGGTTAGTAAACAACGATGTTTTCGAAAGATTGCTACCCAATCGCGCGGCAACACTTTTTCGCGTGTTTTCCTTCCCAAGCCTCATCGCTTTTATGGCGGAAAATGGCCCGCGCCTTTTCTTGTTACTAAATGAAAGGTAAAAAAATAGTATATTGATCAGAAAGGAGTGTCTTTTTAACAATTTTACACAACACAATCATGCTTGAAAGTGAAATTTTAAATAACGCGAAGCAAGCACCTAATTAACTGGAATTCCAATTTTTTTAAAAATATAAAAATAAATCCTAGCTTTAATTGTTCAGTAAGACTACCGTGAAATCATTCATTTCGGTAATCCACGCAAGAGGAAAACATGTAGTAAATATTAATAAAAACAAAAAAACACGCGTTTTTAACCTAATTTTAAAAAAAAACATAATACTTATTTAATCATTATATATTGATATCTCACAACCAACCACAGTTAAACCATTTCGTAAGCTTAAAGATATATTTCAAAGAGGAAAAACCGTACCGTAGTGCTGAAGGTGACTATAATCGTTTAGAGACCAATGTTGATCTGCTGTCATTTGTAAAGCCATCCGAAAAGCCACTGACTATGTGTTATAACTTATAAGAGTTTGTACCGAACCTTCATAACATGAACCCAGACAAGTTTGAATTGATCACTCATTAAATCAAATAAAGGCTATTATGAGTTCAACTATCTAGAAACTTCATCATCATTTACCATGCTGAGCAGTCGGTAAAATTACGTTTTCCAAATAGCTTTCTCCCGTGCAGTGGAGAAGATTTCTCTTGACTAGCTCAACATCCTGTTGACAGCCTATCAATGGCCGGATATAGAGCCCGTGGTGGGTGACCTCTTTCCCGTTTTGCTTGCGTAGGTTGGGTAAAGTAGATAGTGGAGATGATTTTCTCCTCTGCTTTCGGAAGACCAGCAAATGAATTTGCTTTTGTGGATGGTTTCAGAAAGAGGCTTTCTTGCCTGCCGTGTTGTAGACTGCATCATTAGTAACATAGAAACGTAGAGCCTTAAATTTAATGATTTGTTTACAAAATGAATTTTGGATTAAATTTTCTTTCAAAAGTATTTGAAAAATATAAAATACCTTTCATAATAGACAATTAAAACCGCGTCCATTTGCCAATTGAACATGTCATAGTATACTTCCCGTTTTAGAGAAAGCACTCAGCAGATATGGTGAAAGCATTTGATGATGTTGGTGTACGTTGACTGACCCGTGTGATAAGGCTGTGTATGTAGAGGGACAAGAAATCCCGGATGAGTGGAAGGAGTCAGCAATGGTACCAATATTCAAGAAGGGAAACATTCATGACTATGGAAACTTAGTTTAACAGTGGCGGATTTAAGAGTCAGCAGTGTCAGCAAATGCTGACAGGGCCCCCTAAAATATTGCTCTCAGGGCCCCCCTCAGGCACCCCCTAGTAGCACTAAAGGGCGACATTGCGTCGCTTCACGACGCTAAACGACCCACACCTTGAGCTGCTGACAGGGCCCTTTTCCGCCGCTGGGAAACTATAGAGGGATAAAGCTTCTGTCACATTGTACGAAGATCATGGAGAGGATCATTGATCGGGGAAATAGTAGAACACCAGTTAGAAGTAGGTGTGTGTGTGTGTGGGGGGGGGGCAGGGGCAGGGGCGTCAATTGCTACTAAATCGTGAGGATGACATTAAATATGAGGACTCTTAACGGTATTTTGTTAGTGTAATTGTGCATTGCACCATAGCACCCCTCCTCAGATTTTAGAACCGCCGGAAAAAGAAATCGGGTGTACCCGGCGAGCGCAGCAATTATGACATTTTAAGGGGGGTGGGGGTCTACGTTTTTTACCCAATTTTCGATTGCAATTTTCTTGACTTTACCAATATGTTACATATGCATGTTGTATATCATATTGTAGCCCATGTTGAAAAGTTTTGAAAAATGGTAATTATTTTGATCTTGTTGACATGGTAACTGAACAGGACCTCTGATTGGCTAAACACGGGAACAAACGTAACTGCTTACCAGTAACATGCATTTACACCATACTTGGCGCAAAATTGGTACTTGGTGCATGGGTGCAATGCGCAGAAAACCATGAAGCCGGATTTTCGATATGGTTGCCATATGCAAACCAGGAGCTGACCAATCAGGGAACTTTATGCTATAATTCAAAATTGAAGCCCTAATTAAAAATCCGGCTTCATGGTTTCACAGCCCTTTGGATGCTTAATATATGTGCCAAATTTCATGTTGATACGACCTTTCGTTTTTGAGTTACGTTCATTCCCGTTTCATAAAATCCCGATTTTCACCATTTGAGATATTGAGCGAAATGTAATCGAAAATAATAAAAATTGCAAAAAAATATTAATTTGGCCCACAATTTGGAAATAATTGTTCATTTATTTTAAAATATAAATGATTACATTTTTTGAGTGCATTTTTGGTGCAAATTGGGGATGATCTAATGGGTTAAATTAATTTTTAAAAATAATTGTCTTAAATATCACTGGGTGAGTGATAATAAAGAAATGCATAAGAAATTCTGTCGAGCTGAAAATTTCGAGTTGGTTTGATGCATAATTGCGTGTTAAGTCAATTTCTTTGTTCGTCGCCGTGAAGGTAACTTCTGGTCACGTGTACACAACACCTTGTCTATGCTACAGAGTACACAGTCACGAACGGTACTAAATACTGCACCTGAATTTGAAATTGTCAAGATCTTATTCAATTCCAAAAGAAAACAAACCAGAAAGTCCGATATGCTTAGACATGATGAAACAAATGGTACTCTTCTCGGTTGGCTTAAAATTTGAGGAGCGTTGAGAATATTTTTCAGATTCAGATCCTTGCCTAGACTCAGTGTCAACATCGTAAAAAGTGAATGTTCAGTGGAAATCGCACGTAAAAAAAAACACGCAATTTTTCATTGCTTTCACACTTACGAATCCGGGAATATAATATAGTAATCTAGAAACATCAAGGAACCTAGTCAACCAACCAACATTTATCGCTATATTGGCGGAATTGAAGGCAGGAAAGGAGTGGGCAGGACATCAAATTGACGATTGTTTGATAAACATATGGGTCATAACATCGGAAAATGTCAGCGGGAAAATTTAAAAATTGGCCGACAAATTTATGATCTAAAGTTTTATCCTTCATATACCGGGTGTCTCAAAAAAAAGAAACCCTCAAAATGCCCTCTATTTCACGAAGAGAAAAGAGTAAACCATACATATTATTACATTATAAAAAAAAAAATTCCAATAGTGTGCATATTGACGGAGTTATGGCCGATTGAAAATGTGTACCACCTTTTCATTTTATCCACGGATTGTTACTGTTTCAGTAGTCTTTAGACAATACACATTCTCCAAGCTCATTCTTTTGTTAATGGTTTCTTTTGTTTTGCGACAAAGGTTAGAAAAGTTTAGTTTCAATTATTAGAAATTCCATGATCTTGCCCATTCTTCTTTACTGCGCTGCTCTGCCCCCCTTTTTTTTTTTTTTTTTTTTCGTCCTCTTTTCCATTTCAATAACCGACTTCTAATCATTATTGTCCGTGGGATGCTTGCAAGGGCAGCAGTTATTCTGTCGCGAAGATCCCCAGAGGTTTTGACTCCGCTTAGATTCACCTAGGGGAAACATTATAAAGTGAAGTGTACGTTACAGGACAACCAAAAACAGCATAGGATTGCCAAGCAAAACTTTGACAATTATATAACCGCTGCTTTGCAAGCATATGCATCTGATGAACAAGAATGATTATAAGCCGATTATTGAAATGGAAAAGAAGCGCAAGCCTGCATCCGTCTTTCAATGGTCTAGAGGCAGCCCAAGTGGGTGAGGGGGGGGGGCGATCAGCGGCAGTAAAGAAGAATGAGGGCAAGATCTTGGCAATTTATAATAATTAAAACAAACCTTTCAAGTCATAAACTGATCTTTTCGCAAAACAAAAGAAACCTAAACGAAAGCATGTGCTTGGAAAGTGTATTGTCTACAGACAGCTTAGACAGTACAATCCGTGACACATGAAAAAGTGATACCATTTTCAATCGGCATACTCGTCTGGCCTTTTTGGTCTTTTGTCCTTTTGGAAAGGTGTCGGTGCGGAATCTAATAAAATGCACTTTTCAGATATGTATTAATTCTATGGTTTACTCTTTTCTCTTCGTGCAATAGAGGGCGCTTTGGAGGGTTTCCTTTTTTGAGAACCCGGTACATTATGAGTAGCTGGAGGTTATACACAGTAATGTTCATGTTGAAGGGCCAGGCACCGTGATAAAAAAATGAAAAAGTGATACACATTTTCAATCGGCCATACTCGGCTGGCCTTTTGGTCTTTTGTCCTTTTGGAACGGTGTCGGTGTCGGAAATCTAATAAAATGCACTTTTCAATATGTATTTAATCTATGGTTTAACTCCTTTTCTTGCGTGAAAATAGAGGGCGCTTTGAGGGTTCCCTTTTTTTGAGACACCCGGTACCTGAATAGAGGAGATGGAGCTATACAGTAATGTTCATGTTGAAGGGCCAAGGACTTCCAACGAAGAAGGTAACAACCTAATAAAAATAAAAGAAAAATACAGATTACATGTGAATATAACTGAACACTTCGTGCAAAGATGATGCCTACCAACCCTTTTATCTTTGAACATAGATATAATTGGCTACAGAGCATGCGCTCTGTAGCCAGGGGCACCTATACGCCTTAACCCCAACACCCCTACTCACCACAGCCCCAAAAACTTTGCACATCTGGGTAATCGAAGTTTCACATTGGGTATTTTGTGTCTTTCTTGATATTTCCAGTTGTCTCTTTTTGGGAGGTTTTGCTTGCGCGTATTTGATTTTGGTTCTATTGCGGCGTTGACTTTCCTAACTGGCCAGGAATCTCTCTGCTAACACTTGGAAAACAGACAGATTTTGTTCATTTTGTACCTCGGGAAGCGCAGCAAGGTTTATGTGATCCACTTTGAAACATTATCCACCCCCTACATCTTGCTATGCGTTTTCTGGGAGTGTAATATTAATTTTGGATCTTTCTAATGATTCTACCTGGACGTATGGTAGAATAGAGCCTCGAATGTGATCAAGAATTCTAAATTCATTTAAAATTCATGAGAAAACACGGTATTTCTAAAAAATGTTTAAGTTAATATGTATGTGCATGCAATCAGAAAGAGGTTTTCTATCACTCTTTACTAGATGAAGCCCCACTCACGATTCTCTCTTGCATTTTTAATTTAGGTTTTTCTTACAATGGATTTCTTGAACCCCTCAACTAAAGCTCCTCACTTTTGCACAGGTAACTGTCTCGCCCAAAGGCCCTTCCTTCGGAAATCCCCGGTTCACTTCACTGCATTCGATAATACAGCAATCTCTATTTACACGATGATACATGATTCTTAAGAACTTTATTTCCTGATAATTGAAAGAAAACTGCATTTGGTTTGAATTGACACATTGCTTTTAATTGACATTTTTAATATCAATTAAACATCACGTTTCTTTTACTCTCGTATTTGAAATAACCTAGATTTTAAACAAAAAGAATGGATTGTGTGACAACGAAGCATCCGTTTACAGTTGTTGTCTGTGCTCTTTTTATATTTATTCATACCATGTTCTTTCCACCTCTTGCCCTCCTTGTGGTTTCCTTGCTTTTCCACTTACAATATGTTTTGTACGTAAATGAAAACGGCGTTAATTGTTGATGGCCTCGGACAGTGAGCGCAGAACGAATATAAATCGAAAACAGTATAATTGAAAGAATTAAATGTTATTTATTTTATTAAAATTTAATTTGCCCCATTTCTGACACCTGATTGCTTCAATAAAAATGATTGTATGTTTAAAAAAAAAATCTTTGAAAAGAACACTCAAATAAAAAAAAAATATCGTCCAAGAAAAAATACTGATGTATCATTTGCCCCAGTTTAAAAATCCATTTTTTTCTGTGGTTTACTTAAACAATACTGCAGTACTAGCACTAATTAAAGTTTGACGTTTGTGATGTTGGTTGTGTCTTTACTTACAAATTGGTGAATTGGGTCATTAATACAGGGTGGGGAAAAAACTCCCAATTTTTAATTTGGCTGTAGATTATATTATCAACTTCAATTTAGGCTCACGTGAAACGCAGCATTTGGAAAAGAAACTTGCATATGTAAGTTATTGTAGTTTAGTATTATGTATGGGTTCTTTTCGGGACTGAATTCAAAGCGAGATTTCACTGTTTCATTGTTTACCTACACAGATATCAGCAAACCATAATGATCGTCTACTATGTATGGGACCGGTACGTGTTTTCCTATGGGAATTCACCATTGACACGATCGTTTGATAAACATATGGGCTCAGTAATATCGGGAAAGTCAGCGGGAAAATTTCAAAATGGCCACAAATGTTATGATCTAAAGTTTTATCCTTCATCTACATGATTGAGAGGAGATGGAGCCTATGCACAGATAGATATGTTCATGTGAAGGGCCAGCATTCCAGAAGAAGGGTAAAATAATACAAATAAAATATTGATGAAAAGTTACAGATATCGGGTTGTAAATATAAACTACACCATTCTCAAACGTCGTTGCAAAGATGATGCCTACCAAAACCTATTAACCTTGAACATAGGCGATATGGCTACAGAGCTATGCAGCTCTGTAGCCAGGCGCGCCTATACGCCCTAACCCCACCCGACCCCTACTCACCACAGCCCCAAAACATTGCATATTGGGTAAAGCGAAGGTTAACGTTGATGTGTGTCTATGTGATATTTCCTTGGTCTCGTTGGTAGCTTTGCTTGTTGTGCGTCATGTGATTGGGTTATGATTGCGGCTTTGACTTTAAACTGGCAGGAATATCCCTTGCTAAAACTCGAAGGATGGAAACTACCGATTTGTTCACTTTGCCCTCGGGAAGCGCAGCAAGGTTTATGTGATCCACTTTGAAACATTATCCACCCACTACATCTGCTATGCGTTTCTGGGAGGTGTTATGTTTAGGGATTATTAAATGTTGGATTCTTCCTAATAACCTATCTGGACTATGGTAGATAAGAGCCTCGATTTGAATCAAGAATTCGAAATCGATTTAAACTTTATTAGAAAACACGTGGTATTCTAAAAAAATCAAAGTAGTAAGATGACCATCAGAAAGAGGTCTATCACTGAACTATATGGAGGGGGGGGGGGCCCCACTTTACGATTTCTCTCATGCATTTTTACAAGTTACGCTTTTTCGAACCATGGATCTTCGTGAACCCCTACAACTACAGGTCCTTATTTTGCACATGTACCTGTCTCGCCCAAAGGCCCTTCCCTCGGAAATCCCGTTCAAGTTCAATGGCATTTGATAATATAATAAGATGACACGATGATACATGATTTCTTAATATCTTTATTCCTGATAATTGAAAGAACATCTGGGTTTGTTTGAATTTCACGAATTGACTGCCATTTCTGTTTCAGAAATTGATATGACAGAATTGTCGCGTTTCTTTTGCTCTATCAGATTTGAAATAACCTAGTTAGATTTAAAACAAAAGAATGGTTGGTGTTGACGACAAGCACCCGTTACAATGTTGTCTGTGCTCTTTTTGTATCTATTATTACCACGTTTTTCACCTCTTGCCCTCCTTGGCTTTTCTTGCTTTCTTGTGCTTTTTCCGTGCTTTACTGCATCTTACAATATGTTTGTACGTAAATGAAAACGGTGTATGCTACGGCCTCAGTAAAGCACCGGACGAATATAATCGGACAACAAGTCGAAAAGCATTAAATGTTATGATTGTATTTAAAATTTAATTTGCCCCATTTTGACACTGATTGCTTCAATAAAAATGATTCTATTTCTCATGTTTTTTTTAAGATAAATATTTTGAAAAAGAGCACTCAAATAAAAAAATATCGTACATCCAAGAAAAAAAAAGAAATTACATCACATTTTGGCCCCAAGATTAAAAATCCATTTTGTGTGTGTTTTACCTAAGCAATATTGCAGTACTAGCACTAATTAAAGTTTGAAGTTTGTGATGTGGTTGCTGTCTTGTACGTACAAATTGGTGATTGAATTGGGTCATTACATTAATACAGGGTTGGAAAAAACTCCCAAATTTTACTTTGGTTGTAGATTATCAACTTCAATTTGGGTTACGTGAAATGCGACATTTGGAAAGAAAAATTGCATATGACCACTTATTGCAGTTTTAATACCATTGTAGGGGTTCTTTTCGGGACTAAATTCAAAGCGAGATTTTACTATGCATGTTTAACCTACCCAATATCACGAAGACACAGTGATCTTCTACTATGTCCCTTGTTTTGTAAAAACTCATATACCAGTCTGAATACCTTTTCACGTTGAGTTGTTTGGGAGTGGTGTTGTGAGTGTGTGTTTTCTGACAAGCGGAAGGCTCTCAAAACTACAACGACCCTTAAATATTCCCTGGACTGTCGTCACAGAATGCCCAAACTCAAAATACAGTAACAACATTTTGGCGAGTCGTTCTTTCGACCACTGCGACACACTGATATTTTTGTAATGCAACAATGAAAGGTTGAAATCTCGTTTTTAATGCAGTCTTTAAAACAAATTTTGCATAGTAGTTAACTGCAACAAAGGCGACAAGGAACAACTTTCTCAAACTGTTATTCTTTTGGGTAAAATAGGTTGATATTTCATTTATAACAATTTCGTAACATTTCTTCCCTGATAAAATGTTCCATACATCTAATCAAACCCAACTATTCCAGACAAAAAACAAACAAACAAAACATACAAACAAACATACTAACAAACGAACAACTATAGTAACTAATTACTACAAACCTAAACAATAATTTGTTGATATTTAGATTATTTTTTTGTAAATTTTGGCGCCAAAATCTCCATTCAAAATACGAAAAAATAATGATCACACCATTTGTTTTGTACATGTATGTATGTTATATTGTTTGTCAACATAACGTGACATATGAAGAATATTCTGGATGGGAACGATGACTTGTATTTCTTTTTTTTTTTATTGAATTATGTTTTATTTTAGGAACACCGTAATAACTGTGTCAAAGTCATAAAGACCATTACCAAATGTTCCAATATTTTCGCCTTACCCTTTGTATGATTATATGATATGATAGTATGATACTACATAGTGTATATTTAAACGCAAAATTGGTAAGATTCTATTCAAAGTCATAACATGTCTTTAGAATTTAACCTAACCGTTAAAATATGTGGGTACCAAATACTTCAACTGCAAACCCTTATGATACATATTTATGAAAACAAACATCATTAGAAATTGTCCTACTTTACACTTTGTTCGCTCAACGTCTAGGTTATTTGTTCATTCCTTTTTTTTTTATTCCACGTGCTTAATTATCAATTATTATCCTCTCTTACTTGATACCAATCACAGACAATAAAAACCGTTACCTTAAAAAAAAATTAACCAGAGAAAACTTTAATTCTAAATGCATCTGCCCTAGTTTTAAAACCTGATCGCCATGGTTGGTTTTCCCATTGTTAATATAACAGCGCAACAAATGTAAGTGTAGCATCGCACAAATAATACTATTTGTGGTACACCATGATGTGCACATAGCAATATTTGGCGCAAAACACAAGACTTGCTTTAATTGCTTTAACGCGAATCTTGTCGATATTGCTTCAAATTAAACAAACCTCAAAAATATCCCTTGGGCGATAATGCCCCGGTTTTATCCCAACGATGTTTTGAAATACACCCTCTGCCTGTAACGATTTTTATTGCCGTATTTCTTAAGCAGAACATGGAATGTCCTACATTTTTACTTAAACCATGGCGGGAGATTTTACCTTTCGGGTTAGCAAAACAAACGATGTTTTCAAAAGACTGTTACCTAATCGTGCGGTAACACTTTTTCGCGCGTTTTTCTTCGCAAGCCTCATCGCTTTTCTATGACCGAGAATGGACCATGCCTTTCGATGTTATTATGGGGAAAGGTACGCATTGTATATTGATCGGAAAGGAGTGTCTTTAAGCAATTTTAAAAAACACAATCATGCTTGAAAGCAATTTAAATAACGCAAATAACCATTGAGATCAAATGGAAGTCCAATTAAAAATAATAATTCCATCCTTAGCTACTGAATCTATCATTTTACATGGATATGGATACCGAAATATCAGTATGTTTGTTAAACCACCCTTTAACCCATCGTGGCAAATATGAGTTTGCTCTTTTTGAAGCTATAATTCAAAGAGCATACAAATTGTAACATATATGCCGCCCAATTATCGTATGTATGAAAATTCATATATATTGTAGCAAAGTCATAATGGGTGCCTCACATTACCCAATTTTTTGCCTTTTTTTTTGGCTGATCGGGTTTGTTTTGATAACATTAATACTCTCCAAATATTAAAGTTTCATTTACATATTTTTCTTTAAAATGCCATTTTAATTAAATATCGGGGATTCCCAATATTTAATTACGTGTGTGAGTATAGCGAAGTGCGTGTAAAAAGGATTTGTCTAAGGTAAAATCTTTAAAAGCAATATGCAGGTTATTATACAGACGTAATCATATCGTTTACCAATCTGTTTTTTAAACAATTTTATCATCTTGCTTTTAAGTACTGCTGCTGAACATCCCTTTATATTCTAAAAGTCTCAAAATTGACCACTTATTAAAACAAGATAAAGCTGTTATGTGTTCAATTACCCCAGAAACTCTGTTTTATAGATTTGTTTTAAAGCGTATATAATTATAGAAACCGATTTTAGTAACGCACATATATACATTAAAATCGATTAAATTTTGGTCATTTTTCAGAACAATGGCAGCCATCATTAATTAGCCCTGGCTGTGAACTGGTCACTGAACCTGGTATTCCAGAAGATAGTGGATGTAATTAGAAATTACCTTCAGAAAGATATTGTTATTTTCTAATGGGGCCACATGTTAGGTTCTAGAATATAAAGCAGTAAAAATAATTTTACGGTTTAAAAAAATAAGCTTTGAAATAGATAATTAAAACGGTGCCTAGTAGCCAATTCAATAGCGTATATTACCTCCAACAAATGGTTAAAGGCTTAAAGTAAGGTTTCGAAATATCATTCTTTTGTGAATAAAAGACAGTCACCTAATATGCTCATTGATGTGTTGTATAGCATTCCCCCATTGGGTACTCAATTCCCCCATTGGGTACTCAATGTAAGTGGAACAGAAAGTGATGTAAGTTACGGCACTACCTCTCGTCTTACCAAAGGGGGGGGGGGAGGTACCACACACACCCTTCGTTCCTTCTTTCGTCTTCTGGTGCGCTAAAACGCCAAAGCTTTCGGGAAAAATCCAGGTAATGTTTTCTGCAACCTTTACGGTGATTTTAACGAAATAAATATGAAGGTAGCACCTTCCCAGGGATTAAGGTATGCCGTCGATAGGGAGAGGGGTGCCACACAAGAATAATTCTATGGTACATTTTGAAAATATTCTGCAGAGTATTGCTCTACAGTTCTATGTTAATGTAAAACTAGTTATACTTCATACTCCGGGAATAAAGCAAATTATGCCACAGGGCTATTTAGCCAAACAATATTATTTTATAATGATTGTTATAAGCCTTCGCACCATCGAAACGGCCTTGCAAATTTTAATGTAGTTTGAGCAGGTTACGAAGGAGCAATGGGCCATACTGTAAAAACATACTATACTGTCATAATTTTACAGTATGTGTACCGTACAAATTTGGTTGATATTTTCTGATAGGCTTACTAAGTTAAGGTCGGTTCATACTTTGTCGGCAGATGTCTGCAGACGCTAGCCTTTTGAGCATGCTTTTTACGCAACGGGTATGTTTACGATTCGGCGCGTAAAGCATGTTCAAAAGACTAGCTAATCGGCCGATGTCTGGAAGTATGAACCCACCATAAGGGTGTTCGTCAGTGCTTGTTGTTCTCTGCACAATCTCTGCGATAACCAAATGTATTTGTTTTAGTCTTTTGAATGAATTATTTTACAATATGTTATATATTTTTTTTAAATTTTTATTGGCAGAATTGCTGCCACTAAAATACTATAAAATTAACAATACTTTTACAGTGTATGTGTTAAAATATTTTGACAACAAAGCGCACCAGCCTTGGACTAGACTAGGGTTACCAGTGACAAGATGGCTGCCTGCTTGAGGGTAACCGCGATCAGTCTAGTGATCGGAAGGTCGTTAGTTCGATTCATGCGCCACCGTATGATCTTCATTTTTTCGTCTGTCATGGTCGCTGATGCCTGTTCAAGGTCTATTTTCACATTTGAGAGTCTAAAACTGCTCTTTCCACAACTGTATAATTTTCACTCTTATGCCTGGTGACCATATTATCCAGTTCTTATGCCTCGTGGGGCTCATTACAAATTTAATACTCTATACTCCGGGAACCAAGCAAATATGCCACAATAAGAGCTAAGATGCTTTAATGGACACTTCAATGTGCTACAAATTCGCGTAGTTTTTGTCATGATTAATTGCACAAAAGTGTGAGCCATTATTAGCTTAGGTGAGAAAATGTAGGAGGTAATAGTGTTAGTGCGTACTGGCTGTTAAATGTTTATTCCTTCGAAAATTATATCGCATGATACAATCGTTATGATATGAACAAGTCATAATTCTTGGAAGGATTTACGGACTAACGTATGATAGAGACCTTATAGCAGGCCGTAGTTACGAATTCTGGCTTATTATTCGTACTATTCAGGAATCATTTACCAATGCCCTGTACAATAATGTTGAGAGGTACATTTGGTATGATATGGTACATTTAGAGCACATTGTACTTGGAATGCACTCGATGAACTTGATTATAACACTGTATTCAAAATGTACTCGACCCAAACAGTGTACTCCAAATGTACTAAAACAGCACTGGTTTCTCGATCCAAATTTGCGCATCGGTAATATCCAGAGAAATTCTACATTCCTAGGAAACTTTGCCTAGAATGTACTCAATATAAACACTGTACTTGAATGTACTCGGTCTAAATATTATACTCGGAAAAGTACTATGGACTATGGATACAAATGTTTACCTGAAGAATATCTAGAGAAAAGGTACATTTCGAGAACATTGTACTGGAAATGTACTCGATAAAAGATTGTATTCGCAATGTACTTTATCTAAACATTATACACGGAAATGCACTAAAGACCCCCAAAAGTAACGCAGCATGTCTAAATACCCCATAAGTTACACCTGAAGAAATTATCAGAAGGTTAGAATACACAACCATGCATTAGTGAAAGTGACACACACTTCACACATCAATTCTTTCAATAATGATCTTCCCTTCATCTGAGGCACCCTGCCCACTGAAATTTTGTAAACTTACAAGTGGAAAGTTACTCCTATTAATTTTAGTGCTTGATTGAATCAGAACAATTGGACCGGGTGTACAACCCATGTATTGTAAGATCAGTTTAAAAAAAACCGGGAAGAATGCGGTGTTTCACTGAATGGCAATCAATATGGCTATACCTTTTATTGCAACTTTTAAAAAGGGAGGGATTTTCTTATAGTGGGTATTGTGTTGGCAATATTGATCGCAATGGGGCAAGAAGGGTATCAAAATTTACGGAAGAAAATGAACTATTGATATCATTTTATGTAAAGACCAATGGTTTGTAACTTATGGGGGCATTTAGACATGCTGCGTTACTTTTTTGGTCTTTATTTGGTTCCAAATTTGCACCTCAAGAATGTCTAGAAAAAAGCACATTTTGAGTACAACCTTAAATGTTCAAAATGTTCCAGGTATCAAATAAGTATATTTCAAGTGCAACTTTTATTACTGAAAGTACATTTCAATCACACCGAGTACATTTCAAGTACACAAGATAAGTTCTTAAAAATTCCAAAGACTTAAATATGTACATTTTTCGAGTACATCGTTTTCGTTGTTAATAACGAAATCAATTTCGAATACATGACAGTACATTTCGAGTATATTCAGAGTGCAATACAAATGTTCTCTGATTTTGTTTTTCAAGGTCATTATTGAATGGAGCCACATGTATAGTCCCACGATAATCAGCATAGACAAAGCGTGCTGCAGCTATTTGGATTTGCTCAAGGCTGTTCACTCCAGATTTTGTGTGACGATTCCATGCCTCAGCTGCATATTGTAGCCATGGTCGGACTAGAGACTCATAAATTCATCCTTCGCGCATGGACCTGGGGTTCTCCGAAGAAGACTCAGAGTTTTTTTTTCCTGCAACCTTTCGGGCATTATAGCGAAATACATATGAACGATAGCACCTTCCCAGAGGTTGCTCGGTGAGTGTGATCATTGCACGGGACAAACCAGGCTTTGTATGTCTGGCGATAGTGAAGATGGCATATACATTGTATTATCATTATGAATTCCATCAACTAATCTATTCAGCCCATGAGGAGTCCAGATGCTCACCAGGTTCATAGCAAGTCTTTCTTTCGACAAGGCGACTCTCTTAAACTCCTTAGAGACTGTTTCAAGGGGTTGTACTATTTAAAATTGACCGTAGGGTTGTGGAGTGCATGAATTATTGTTGATGACAAAATTAAAAGTGGTGGCAATTTGCTTAAGACGCTATTTTCCAAAATGACCGCAATCTTAAAGGCAAAAACACCTAGGGAAGTCAACTTTGGTGTTAAAAATACAATTTTCAAAGTGATTCCCAAACTGTCCATTGTATATAAACGTAGCTTGTGCATTTAAGTTGTTTAAGTAATATGCTGGCATATTTATAAAGGGGGCTATAGAGTCTATGGCAGGTCATAACTATCCTCTCTGAAAGGTATATTTTAAATGGTGGGAGCTGAGGAAATACACTTGTTTATGTAGTGCAAACTAACGAATTTTAGTAATTTTCGAAGAAAATCGAATCATCGGAAAATTCTTACCATTCTTCAGTGTTGTGACCGATTGGTTAATAACAGTTGAAAACTGCAAGACATTACGAACCCCCCACTACCCATATACCAAGTTAACACTGTATAATGCGTGCATTTATATACACGTGCTTTTCTTATTTTGGGAAGAACAAATACATCTTTATATTTCACTGGAGGCACTATTCATATTTCGGGTAGGCACTAGTAAGCGATTAAGGCGTGCGACCTATGAACTCCCTGCAGGAATTTCGATATGGGACACGTGACTCCTAAGTGTGCTTCCTTTCACTCAACCACTCAATGTTTCCCATCATTGTATTGAAGCACTATTTTTTTAGGTATGTTAGAACATTCATCTCAAACGAGGAATATATTTGAAATTTTGGACACTTCCTCCCCATATCTTAGTCTTTTAAGTGTTTTCATGAACTATAAAAACTACTTCTTCCATTTACGAACAAATCTTTAATTGATTATTCCAATGTACTAATACCTAATTGAAAGCATACCTAATTTAAATCAAATTGAACGTAAATGGCTGATTGATGAGTTTTTAGATAAATCGTCGGAAAGCACACAAGACACACTGTTATTAATATATCCACATCGGAAATCGTTATTATTGGTAAGAATAAATTTTGGTATCCCGGAGGCTCTAAAGTCCATTAATTCAAAGTCCACTTGGAAATAGTAAAGTGCGGATATGCACTGATTACGACTGGTAATAGTTATCAATGGTCATAGATATAATGAACGGATTAATTTTAAGAGACACGTGGGTTCAAACTTATAAGTTAGTAAATGTAAGTTTCCCCTTAAATCTTTTAACTTGGCGGTGTCTTGCTCAGTGACATATCCACGCACGCGATAGTTGGATGGACTCATGGGTCTGAAACTGTGGTAAGTGAGTTTTTGTCAAGTGTAAATTTCTTCATTAAGAAAAAGCAAAACTCTCAACATGACCAGTATCGAGCTTAGATCTGTTGCCAAAACCTACTTTAACATGTTTGTTTTGAATTTAACAACACTTTTCTCGGCGCATTATTTAAATTGTCACAATCAGTCATCCAATATAATATAAAATACAAAGTAAGATACACGGTTTGTAAAAGAAGATAAAGTGATTAATAGAATTTCTACCGAAAAAATGTCCAACTCTGTTTTGTACTCTTCACGTTTTGCTAGGAATCTGGCACCGCTATCGTTTACAAAGAGATGCTATCGGCTGGAAAGACACCTTTTAGCAAATAGGAGGCTTTTTACCGTCTGGTATCTTCGTAAAACTTGCGGATATAATTCAAGAGGAACCTACAAAATCTAAGGTAAGTGAAAAGTACGATTGGTAACGTTTATGCTCATATCCATCCCCCTCGCTAAAAATCAATGTATTTGAAAGAGGGGAAAGAGTTCCATAATGTATACCGCCCGTAAACAAATTCTTTTTATTTATGGCCTTACACTAACAAGTACCCTAAACCTAAGGCCCAAAATAAAAAATAATTTGTTACATGTAGAACTTCGAAGAGGGGTACATATGGAACTCTTGCCGAAAGGGGCTGATGAAACCCTTCCTTGCAATGGAAACTGTCGAAAGTGTGTGGACGTTTATAAACTTCTTTGGCACAAAATTATGTTTTATAATATATTTTGTTTGTCGAATGGTTTGCTCTTCACGTGATTTATTGAAAGTTATCGCAAAGCAAAAACACATCTACATCGTTAAAAGGGTGGATTGAATGGAAACGTGTGATGATATTTTAGGCATGATAACAATGACACATGTGATCAATCTGCAATCAACTTGAGACCAAATCTGATTGTAGGTTATTTCTATATATTTTTTTTTTGCAAATCGACATTTTATGAAACGATGAAGGGGAAAGGAGTATGATAGCAGCAATATTTGTTTTTAGTTGTTGGCAAAATAGAACACTTATCACCCTGTTTCCAATTGCTTAAGCGAATTAAGAAAATGTTCATTTACTCGGTACCAAATGTTTTATCTGAGTGTGAAAATTTATCTATTTGTAAAGAGTTTACCAGAACATTTGTAAACAGTGTACAATAAATTTTCTTTCAATAAGTTGTAGCGCTATTATGTGTTGCAAATGCCATGAATAAGAACACTTCTCCATGGGCACTTACGGTAGTGCCCATGGAGACGTTGGACACTTAAGATCAACAGTGCAATAGAATATGTGTATGGTTCCTTTGCAATTTGGATACGCATAGAAATGATCATACATTTCCGTACTCAGGCTATTGCAGTGTAAAGTTTCGAAACAAATAACAACATGTAAACCCTATAATTAGCGCTAGAAGTACATTTTAATGTTAATAAATTTTTATATTAAGATATGTTGGTTATGGCTTTGCTAGCAACACATAGAAAGTTACATGTTATGATCGGATGGGCCACTTTTAATGATCTCCTTTTCAGTATACAGCTATCGACTTTTAGCAGAGTATCAATATCCGCCAAATAAAAGTGTTATGTGTGTAGTGTGAAACGACCAAGAATTGTAGATTGACAAAAAAATCCCAGTGGAAACCATATATTTGATAACGTTGCGTACGGAAAGATAGTACTTGGACGAGACATCGCCATTTACATATTAATGCCAATGATATTCCCTTTGTTTTCGAACTTTGAGGAATAATATACTTGTTTTCTTATATTTTCATCAGGGGAGAAATATGAGACAAAAAGTATAATAGTCCTGATGTCTTGTGCTAGGATATAACTGGTACTATTCTGAATATTTCGGTTTGTTTATGTGAGAGTAAAAACGTTGATCTTATTTAAAGCCACTATAAGCGATTTCTTCACAATATAAACAAATCGCGCCCCCTATTTTTCATCAAAGTCCATTTTTGGCACTGTTGTATTGGAAGTTGTTGAACTAAAGACCCCTGTAAATGGCTAAGCGTAACACGCCGTATTTGTAAAGAAATTATGATTGATATGCTTTCTTTACTAATAAAAGTCGGGATCCGACTTTTTTAAGGTCTAAAAGCAGTCGCAAATGGCATCTTCAAGACTGGTTTAAAATGCTTAAATGTCTGTTTTACACAAAGAAAAGTAATATAAGGTGTTGATATGACCTAACACTAGCAATTTAGAGACAAATGGGCATTTGAATTTTGATACTGATAGTGGCTTTAAACTTCTTAAATGAAGCGCATCAGTCTTTTTTATTGCTAACTTACTATTACATGAAATGCGTTAATCGTACGTATTTTTTATTATAAAAATATGTAAAATTTTGACAACAAAAACAAGAAAATATTCAAATAATGTCCTATATTTGATGTGGAGATTCTGTATTTTGCATTATGTTTTTATCATTGACATACTTTCTCTCTCATGATTCATGAATTCCAAATTGAAAAAGAAATCACAGAAACCTTGAATTCATGTGACCTATTTAGCAGAAAATAAATTACCCATTTTAGTTTTCGAAAGTAAAATTAAAAGCTGTATCTTTGGTTTATTTTAGTTTAACATATTCTAATGCGCAAAGCAAGGTAACCAGACAGGGACCCTTCGCGCATGGCTCAATCGATTAGAAAATCGACTAGAGAAAAATCGCGGCATATTGAGCCAGTGAGTTGGATTAGTTTTGAATAGGGCTCTCGTTGAGCTTGGTCCTACAATCATGGAAAAGGTAGTTGGAACACTCACCACCAATTCCTACATTGTTTGCCCGGGTCAGAAATTACAAGCCCCTGTTATCACTCAATTGAAAGCCACAACCTGACCTGAACTCATCCTTTCTTACCCCATCACTCAATATTGGGGAATTGGCAAGACTGCTGATAGTTCAAGCATCCAAGATGGCTTCCGATACTCTACGATGGCTAACATTATCCAACCTAGAGCTGCAATTTTTTGTGTATATCCCTGTAAGTTAACTAGATCAAATTACTTATTACCATGTAATCAGATGAAATCGATACATGGTGTTCAATATGACTGGCAATGACACTTACCAAGCGGCGAAAATTCCTATCACTAATATTGTTTTTGTTACGTTTTAGGCATCCATTATCTTGGGTTATTTGATATATAACGACTCAACGACATTGAATTAGTCTTACTGGGATTTTTGGATGTGATCATCCAACTAAAAACACCACAAAAAATGTAAATTAGCCTAAAATGTGAATTATTGACCTTGACTTACTGACATTTGCAGCTATATCAAATTGCACATATCAATCACTTTGATTATCTTATGATATTCAGACTGCTATAAATTAGTTATAGTGATATACACGAATATTACAGCTCTTGATTGGATGTAGTAATGAATTATAGCAATTTTGGGGGCATTTTGAAAGGTTAGTGATTTGATTGATTATCAAATTATTGAAAGAGATACGTAATGGTCTCAATTAATATATTGATTGCTAAAGCATTAGTAGAGATACCAAGTTACCAAAACCTTGAGCAACAAAGGCGGGGAAATTGTCTTTGCTTCTTCTGGCATGCTTATTGTGTCAAGTCTAGAAAAATCAACAATGGGAAAAATTTAAAAGTCATGAGGATTAAAATTAGTATAGCTTGGCATATTACAGTCATTAGTTTAAGAATTATAGGCTCATAGCATTTCAAGGTTATCCCGGGGCAAATATGTCATAAGCCGCTAATTTTGATGAAACTAGTGCTCATTGTTTCTCTGATCATATCATATATAATCCTAACGTCCTTTTCGGAAAATGACTACTTGTTAGATCTAGGGGCAATTTCCCCCTAAAAACAAGGCATGGGTCGGCTCCGTGATTTGAAAAGTGGCAAAAATGGCATTAAGGGACGTTAGGGATATACAACAGAAATTCTATTGCTCTTCATTTAACATTTGAATAGTTAGATGATAAAGATGAATGGTCGCATAGGATATGGAGACAATTGTTACATTTTTATCTCTGTTTAAGTGACCAAAGTTTTCGATTTTTTAGTTCGCGTTGTCTGGAAATTGCCACATTAAAGGGCTTGTTAAGGTTAACAAGGTCATTTACATGAATTATTTAAATCTTTGCGTTTTTTTATGTAGTATTGTTAAATACAATAAATTTGGTTTTAAAATGCATATATGAGTTATGTTACATACAGGGTTAGGAAATAAAACAAAAATATGTTGCTGTTTGAAAAGGATTGCATGTAAAAGTATGGTCTTTAATACTTTCTTTTGCGTCACCTGCCACAATTTGCACTGCCATAATATTCGGAACTGAATGTCGGATTTCAGTCAAATAAAAGCATTGAAAGTTGGGACAGTTTGGCCAATGTCGAAGCAAAATGTTCATTGGCAACGGGAAATCTCCTTCATACTTGTTCATTGCTAGTCAAGGCTGTTAGATGTTATTCAATATTTTTGTGAATCACCTTTTTAAATAAAGGCCCTCTAGAGAGAAAAGTAAGCAATCTATATTTACACGTTTCTTACTGCATTTCGTGATGTAGACTTTCTAAAAAGATGGACCAAAGGTATAGCACAATCTAGTACCCAGAAACATACTGAAGCCTAAATTCAATTGAAATAGTATTATATTTGTAATAATTATTTTATTGAAAATGTAATGAAGCTTCAGACGTCCTCTATAAAGTTTTGTCTAAACTATGCAAAGTTAATATGTTGCAGAAATGTTGAATTTTAGGATAATTCACGTAGCCTACCTAACCTAACCGATCATTAGGGGAAGAAATGGTAGGGAACTATGCTTCTTAAATATATTGAAGCATCTTATTAACACGACAAGAAGTACAGAATTGCCAAACTCACAGACAAAATAAACAAACGCAAACAAAAAGGCAACAAAACCAAAACAAAATAACTCAGAATATAACAAAACAAGTAATCGAATTGAACAATTTACTTAGAAGAGATTCATTCACGGGCAATTTGATCAAGCTTAAAATGCGATTTCACTGATACATGGGAAAAGGGGTCTTTAGAGGGAATGTGAATTTTTGACTTGCTTAATATATTCAATATAAAACATAGGCTGATTTCGTATTTGAATCCTATAACGAAATTAGAATTTTCACAATTTTTGTAACCAAAGAACATTCTCAGCTTAATCCTTTCAGAATGAAGGATATGTTGATGGAAAGCCTTTACTCAGTGGCAAAAATCAGAATTTTCCACATTTTTTAGGGACACCCTGTTTATTTGAAATCTCCTCGTTCATGCACCTTAAAATCTACATCTGCTCCCCCCTCCTCTCTCTCCCCACCTCTCTCTCTCTCTCTCTCCCTCTTTCCTGCAGATTTTTGATGGTCCAATTAATAGGAAAGCTCATATCAAGTCTGATTAAGTAATGCCAGGAACCAGTTGCACTCACCAATGTATTTCCTTTTTTACATATAGCTCTTACATACAATTCCCAGAACAATGTGTTATCTTTGCTCTGCTAAAATGAACAAAAGATGTAAATATTTCTTTACCGAAAGATCCGCACATGAGATCTTTGAAACTTCACGAAACACTATCAATAGAGTGATACACGTGACAGCTGATTTAAAAATGCGTCGTAACCGAGCCTACTTTTGTTTTAACTCGGCTCACTTTGAATTGCGTTCACACGTGTAGTCATGGCTGGTCAGCCCGCTTGATCTTCTATGCGGGAATTAATGCACTCTTAGGCGGTAAAATAAAGCGAAATAAAAGAAAACAAACAAAACAAAATGCAAACATTCGTGACCTCCTATACCCCAAAATTTACCCCAACACATGTGTGCACACAAAATCAGTCATACCTACAAAAACGCACATCAAGGAAACAAGTATTAATAATTATTGAATCATGTAATTTATGGTAGTAAAGTAAAAAGAAAGTCGCTCCCTTGTTTGATATTGAGCATTTTGTCTGTAAAGAGAGATTTTCCAATGTCTTATAGCTAGCAAGAGGTTAAAAGTGTTCTCATTATATTCTGCATACACCAATTCATACCTAAACAAAGACACGTTTGGTAAGGGGTGACTTCAAAACTCAACTGTCAGTTGAGTGGTGGTTTATTGTTTAGATCAATAGAAATCTGTTTTGGCAATAGAAGCCACCCCTTACCCCAGGCCCTATTAATTCAATGGTTCACCCCATAAGACGCCATTAATTATTGGTAAACTGACGTAACTGCTAAAGTAGTATATGGTCATGGTAATGGAATTGTGGATAAGCTGTTAAAATGTTGATTAAAATGAGAGGAAAAAATGTTTGCTTGATAAGGACTTTCTCAAAGCGGGATAGATTTTACTCATGCGTAAGCTTACCTCAACTTTAACGAAGAGCTTACTTCAAACATGATGGTTGTTCATTTTTCTTTAAATTGCGATTGTTTCTTTGCATCGCTGAAACTGCTCTTATTTTAAGGCATTTTCTCCTACTTGTAGGTATTCTGTCGGGCTTTAAGGGATTTTTTAAAAGGGTTGTATGCTTGATCTCACTGGATGTCGACTCAAGAATAATAGTCAGTGTCTCCCTAAATGACAAATGCGTCTTGATATCAGGAAATGATAGGAAATAGCAACGCCATTGGCAGCTCAGATTCTTTATCAGAACGTCGCTTAGGTGTTTCACGTGTAAAGGCGCCATGATTATATGGAGCACTGCCCATCATGTCATCATTGAACTATAAATCACAGTAACTAGGTTTAACTAAAATAATGACCACTGCATGTTTCTAATGTAACTAAGAACTGTTTAGTTTGGGAGGACATTTTAGAATGTAGATGTTGGTGAAGAATATGTGCAATAAAACATTCAAATAGTTAACATGGTGCAATGTTCTGAGATTTTTGGCCTGAGTCCCGATTTGTGTCTAATTTGAGCAAGAATCGCATGGTTTGGTAAGACAATGACGTCACTACTACATCAAATCCAAGATGTTGGTATGTTTGCTGGTATCGATATTTACATGACACCTATACTTGTGTACTGATACCTTAATTGTTTGATTGTTTGCTTGCTTGCTTGCTTGATCTACAATTAGGCAGGTCCGCGGCTCTCATCTCTGTCTTCGGCCAACTGTTTAACGCCATATATTGGCAAGCGTATAGATGTTGGTGAAGAACATGCACAATAAAACATTCAAATAGTTAACTTGTTGACGTCACTGCTACATCAATCCCAAGATGTTGGTATAATTGCCGTATAATTACCCCTATACTTGCCTACTGATACCTTAATTGTTTGATTGCTTGATTGTTTGCTTGCTTGCTTGCCTACTTGCTTATTCTGATATTAGGCAGGTCCGCGGCTATCAACTCAGCCAAGTATCTTCATCCAACCGTTTAACTCCATATAATGAGCGCCTCTTCAACATTTCAATGAATGCACCCATTTTCTTATTTGATCTTGGTCGCTTTCCTTCCAGCCTTCATTATCTTAAATCCTTCATTAAACCAGGATTCCTCAATATATGACCAATGTAGTTTTTCTTTTTAATTGTAATGATACCAATCATAGATCTCTTTTTTCTTACAACTTTTAAAACCTCTTCATTTGTCGTCCTGTCTTTCCAACTCAATTCTTCCTTCCTTCTCTACCCCCGTATTGCAAAGTCTTCCAATCTTCTTCTTCGTGATAAATCCACGACTCAGTTCTTAACAGTGCCACACATCAAACCACTGACTTAAGGCTCTTCGTTATGTACTTATTTAGGCTATTGGCAAGACTTTCTGTTGAATGCCTTCTTTGTCATACCCATTCCTCGCTCTTCGTTCTGTGTGGCTTCCATTTTCTGTCAAGACTAACCAGAAATATAATGTTTGAACCGTTCCATCTGCCTGTGTGGTGATATTTAAACTTGGGCCTCTAATACGAAAATAAACACAACATTGTTATTTCCTATAAAAAAAACCGGAGAATTTGTTAAGACTAATGAGCTTTGTTACAAAAATGAATGAATGTTCTTCGATTGCACTTTCCTTTAATATAGATTTCCTGATTGATATCAATGTCGAGTATATTGCATTTATTAACCATTTTAATGATATTACTATTGAGTGTGATCGATCAATATTAACGGGGCCTCGACGTGCCGATCTAACGATCAAACTCATTTGGGTTGGATTTTATAGATGCCTTTAAAGGTCGGCGATATTGCCTGTGCTTAGTTGGCTTTCTAAAAATCATTGTAAAATGATATTTGTATTTTAATGGAAAAAATATAAATCACATGATAAATCTGATCCGTTGATTAAAAATGTGAATTGTAACCAACAGTAATAGACAAAAAAATATTAACCCTCAGGGTATTAAGAAGTCTATTTATTCCACGTACGAATGCACATTATACTCTTTGCGCAAGAGATGAACAACAAAATAAAGAAATATTACTTTACTACTAGTTTTAAAAGTCAAGGTCATCTGATTGGATTACATTGTTACAAACATCTTTTTTCATAGAAGTACAGATTATGATTAAATTACAAGCGTTAACTAAGCCGTTTCACCTGACACGTATACCTAGAATGCAGCTGAACATTGTATCATTTTTCAACGACAAGACCGTGGTAATTTGGTTTCGTTACTATCCCAGTGGATTGCAAAGAAAAAAATTACATTCCATGATATCATAAAGAACCCAAGATTCGACTCTATATAATAATCCTGTTTATCAGTTGCGCACTCTCTATCTCTGAGCGCACATCCGGAATATAGATATAAGTTGAAAATACTAGAGTAGCCTTGAGTTTAAATCTCTTGCATCAACAAAACAGTTTCATTTGACATTTCTTGTGAAAACGTAATTTAGTGTATTGGAAAGTGAACATAATATTCTCTTTTTGTTTTATTGATCAAATTGTGACCAGTATTAACTTACAATATCGGATAAAGACGTGCTAATATGCTTGGGTCAATACGAAAGACTTACAAGTTATATAAAATAAAGTAATCATAAATGTCACGGTTTGTCCAAATGCATTTAGTTTTATTAACTCTAAACCAACTGAACCTCATAATTATTTCGGTACTTAAAATACTTTAATCTGGTGATATTAATGCAGCCGTCAGAATGGGGGTTTGTATTACCATCTCGATGACGAATCTTCGAGTATAAAAATCCGGGCCATCGTGAATCTTTTCTTTAAGGTAATGACGAAACTTTGCCGCCTTATTTTAATTGAAACTTTGTTTTCACCATTGCCTATCTAACATTTTATGAAAATATATTTGGATAAAGTTTGACCTTACAAATCGTGACCTATTTATTGTTTCCACATGAACATGAAGTGAACACTAGCTCAAGCCAAATGTTTGCCAGTTTTAAGACTTGGGAGTTGGTTCCACTGGCGGCTGCATAATTTTTTACTTCTTACCTTTCATTCAGCAAAAAAAAAAATACTCTTATCATTATGGCTTGTAGCCACTTTCAGCGATTTTTTTTTCAAATTGTAAACAAATCGCGCCCCCTATTTTTCATCAAAGTCCATTTTTTGCACTGTTGTATTGGAAATGGTTGTTGAAAGACCCCTGTGGCTAATCGTAACACGCCACATTTGTCAAGCAATGACGATTTTTATGCAATTTTTACTAATAAAAGTCGGGATCCGACTTTTATTAGTAAACAAAACAGTCGTAAATGGCATCTTCAAGACCGCTGTAAAATGCTTTAAAGTTTTCCTCCCAAAGTATTTGTCTTCAAGACGGCCGGGTGCCTCCCCCTTATCATTTTGCTAACAAACAATGGTTGTAAATTTTGTTTCATTGTATGGCTCTCCTCTCTCTGTTGATACTATGCCCAATAGGCCCAAAATAGAACACACTCAATTGTTTTGCTCTGTATTCAAGAAAAGGGCTATTCAGACTTATACTGTAATTTTTATTCTATAAAAATATCTTTTGGACGCAATAACAAAATTCGGAAGTTGCACCCACAGCTCCTTCCGCGGCAACTTTAGCGACCCAGCCTACCATCGGAAAAAGTTACCGGGTCCATTTTATCACTGAAATAAGGGCAAAGGATGTTCTACAATAAATGGAAGCCAATTTTTCATTAATTTGAGTGTTTTTGGTGACGGAGGAAAAAATTTTGTTAGGGTTTACACCTCCTCCCCGTTAGACTTGGGTTAACCAAAATATAATACAAGCTCGGGAGGCCAATCCAGGAATGTGATTGACACTTTAGAGTTAAGTCAGGTTTGTTAAAACATTTGCTAAAATATATGCATGTTAGGAACTTAAAGCCATACAGATTGGGTAAAAATAATAGTAAAATATCGCAGTAAACTCATATTTTTTTAGTAATTTTATTGTATGCAATATTAATGCTGGCAGCTTAAAATTGTTGTCAGAATGTCTTTGCTAGAAAATAGTAAATGTTTAACGATATCCAGAGACTTTTTCTTAACGTTATCTTAGAAATATAATTTCTTAGAAATATGATTAAGTTTAAAAATTAAAAAAAAAATATTTGAGTTTATTAATATGTATTTAGTTGCCATGAGCGAAGAGTATTTATGACAGCAATGAAAAGCGTGAAAACCTATTGGTGTGGCAAAAGTATTTTCATAGTGCCATGCCATACCATTTTTGCCCTTGGTGTTTGAAAATAAACAGTGCACGCAATGTATGTTTGGCTTTACTTCTGGTCGACTGAATAATAATAGTCATCGTCTTCTGAAATGACAGATATGTCTTCCAGTCTCCATTTTGAAGTCGTCCAAATTTGTCACTTGCACGATATGTATCCAGAAAATGTAGGTAATAGTAACGCCAGTGGCAGCTAAGTTCTTTATCAAAACATTCTGTACGTGGCTTGTATGCGTCACATATAGACAGACCATCTGATCGATGAACTCGAATTAACGTACCTATTTTAAACAGAAATGCCGACCTCTACGTGCTTCTATCCCAACCAAGAACTGTTTAGTTTTGGGCGATTTAAGAATAGGTCTTGGTGTGTGATATCCTTGATAAAATATACAGGGTGATTCAGGATGATCTGTCACTAATTGAAATAAAATCAAATTTCCCGTGGAAGATATGATATGTAATACTCAGTATTTTTCCTCGAGTGCCAAAACAAAAGCAAAAATATTGAATTGAGTCCAAATCATTTTGACTACACGAAATAGCCTAATCATCACGTGTGTTTTTAGCTATGCTTTAACAACAAATAAAAACCTAAACATAAAGCTTAGCAAATGAACATTCATATCTCACAAAAAAAAAAAAAATGTCCGTTTGAACATTGTAATTTTCATCTCACGAATGGACCCATTGTAAAATCAAAACGATATTACGTATATGATTTTGTTTCTTGATTAAATGATGGCTATTGCCAACTCAAGGAAATACAAGTGGGAATATTATTGAGCCAATAAAAGATAAATAAAAGTTACTGTAATACAAATTTAGCCTAAATGCCAAGGTCCATCCTTTTAGTATATCCATTTAGTATATTATGTGAGTTTCAAGAAGTCTAAGCTCGTATTTTTAGGGGGAGGGGTTTAATAGTGAAAATATCTTATTTTATGAAATTTCGTCTTCTTCACTGTTGTGACTATGCTTTAATCCCGATCCTAACAGAATTTGTTTATCAAATGATATTAAAGTGACAGGAGGAGATTTTTTTTTTGAGAATACAAATTGTTCTCAAATTTAACTGGATCGGTTGTAGACCACCTACCGAGAAACGTTTATTGGACAAACAAGTACAAACGAAAACCGCAAACCTTGTTTTCAAACTTGCCTGCTATCGTAATCGTCCCTATAGAAAACCATGCTTTGATTTTCTGTCGTGCACTGCATACTAAATCATCATTTTATTACATAAAAACAGCGTATTGTGCTTATTCACTTCCGGGGTGATCTTATGCATCGGTAAGCAACTATGCAAAAAAAAAATCCGGGTTCGAAAAACATTGGGGCGCTTCTTTCTGGAAATGTCCTCATGATGTCTCTTTAAAGGGGATGCAAGTTGGTATAATACAGAGGAGTACCTCAGAAGTAGCAGAAACTTCTGTGGTCAGTAAGTATTCTTGAACTCTGGTAGCGAATGCCCCATTCTGCTATGCAAAATAGAAATTGTGCCCCTTTCAAATATGGTCACAGCGACAATGGTAAGTACAAATTGAACAGGACAAATACTGTCAATCTTCTTAAGGGCAGTGTCAACCCTGGTGCTTTTGTTTTTACACGAATTTCTGATTTTTGCACCATTTTAAACATCAAACTGTGTTCTATAGTTACCAACAAAGGTTATCCACTGCAGACAATCCTGAGATGTATTTTTTGCCGATTTAAAACAGCTATTTGACCATTTAAAGTCACAAAAACCGCTTGGTCTAAACGGCGGGAATTTTTAAGCACATTTCACGCCGTCAGGCGCAAGGCGCACCATCGCGTCGCGCGGTGAATTTTTGCTGCGTAATGAAGCGTGCGCGTGTTTTAATGTACTTTTGCGCGAACGCATCTTGGAAAAACGAAAAAAAAAAAAAAAAAAAAAATTTTCAAACTTGCCTGCTATCGTAATCGTCCCTATAGAAAACCATGCTTTGATTTTCTGTCGTGCACTGCAATCATCATTTTATTACATAAAAACAGCGTATTGTGCTTATTCACTTCCGGGGTGATCTTATGCATCGGTAAGCAACTATGCAAAAAAAAAAATCCGGGTTCGAAAAACATTTGGGCGCTTCTTTCTGGAAATGTCCTCATGATGTCTCTTTAAAGGGGATGCAAGTTGGTATAATACAGAGGAGTACCTCAGAAGTAGCAGAAACTTCTGTGGTCAGTAAGTATTCTTGAACTCTGGTAGCGAATGGTAAGTACAAATTGAACAGGACAAATACTGTCAATCTTCTTAAAATCAAAACCAACATAAGAACCGTCCTTATTATTGACTATTGGACGCTTAGTTTCATTCGTTAACGTTGAAGAGGGCTGGTCATTAATTCACCTTGTTTCTTGACTTAGATACATTTGACCTTAATTTCTTTAGGTGTTATAACCAGAGTCATGAATCTTGCGTCTGACATAAGCACATTTTTGCACTCTGATTGGCTGCAAAGCAGCGAGGTGCAGCGCATCTGACAACAGTCTGTCTCTCGTTGGAGTTGTATTGTTTATTTTATCGGCTAAATGCTCTTTGTACTACAAGTCCTCAGCATATTGTAAACGGTACGTCTTTGCCAACCTTTGCTAAGGATATTTTAATAAACGTTACATTGTCAACAGAATAATGGCACTAAATGTGCTCTTCTATCGATTTGTTTCGTTCGTGCCTAAGAGAGAAAACTTTTAAAACCCGGATGAGTCTTATGTTTACACTGCGTAAATTTTGTCACTTGTACAGTCGTAATAATGCATTAAAGACTCGAAAACGAACTGCACTGCCTGCTCAAAATGGTTGCCCGACCATACAAGTCAGGATAACGATTTTTGTTTATAGTTGTATTTGTTGCTTCCAGAACCAATATGTAACCTAGAAGATATCTGATACAAAATATTATTCATTTTTAAAAAAGTTCGCGGGTGTACGCGGATTTCGGATTTTTTTCATACTTATTACGAAATTACGAAAAGTATCAACTTCTACGAACTTACCACGTGTCAAAGCTCTAGATTTCTTAATTAATAATTCCTAAATAAAAAATGACAATCATGATCATGGTTGATAATAAAACACTTTGGTGTTTTAACGGAGAAGGATGCTAATTCTCGCAGCATCCTTCGATTTAACTACTAATTTTAACCCAAAACCAATTTAAAAATTAAGTCAGACATGCTCGTGATCTGGTGACCCACGGCTACCAATTTCAACACGAGGTACGCAGTAAGGGTGACACGCATAATAAAACCATTTCATCTTGGGCTTGGGCAAGATGGACCGATTTAAACGACATGCGTTAATGAGCTTTATCGATGTTGGGTTCCCATAGGAACAGTGAGCTCGATTATCTGAATGGAAAACGTCGCCACCTTGCAAAACAACCATATCGGGCTTTATTAGTGACCCAAAAATATTAGGGGATAGGACGCCACCCTATCACTAATCAGGTGACATGTAATGTCAGCGTATATTGTGACATAACTAAACCGAGATAATATGATACAACATGGATTATGACGCAAAGTTAGGCGGCTATGCGCAAGAGAAACAGGACATAAGAAATTGGAACGCGATTGAGCGTCATTTACTCCAGTTACGCGGTTACTCAGAGTGGGAAAACCAGTCGTTGGAAGGCACGCGATAGAAAAACTTATACCCGTCTCGGACAGGAGAGGGTGAATATGTGTTGACTCTTAAAACGTTTCCCTTTTTAAATGCGATTTATCGGGAAACTATAACACCCTAAAAAAAAAAAAAAAAAAAAAAAAAAAACAAAAAAAAAAAAAAAAAAAAAAATGTTGAAAAGTCTCTGAACGCCTTTGTTTTGAACATAATCTTCCACCAACCTACGTTAAATTGGCTGTAAATACAAGTTTTCTATCCATATACTCAAACTTTCGTGAAAGATATGTGAGAGATAAGGAGGGAGGATAGAGATGGATTGATATAACATGGAGATAGAGATGCAAAACGATATGGCGAGATATATTTTGAGGGAAAGCGAGACAAAATATGATGGCGATGAAGAGATCTATATAGATAGGGACAGACAAGTAGAGTAATAAAAAACAGATACTAGATGCGAAGTATTTGAAAGCTAAGCTCCAATAAATCTGCCCTGTAATGCAGGCGTGTGCGTCGTTCGTCCGTAAGTGTATATTACACTGCATTAACTGTCATGTAATTTATTCGAATCCAGAAAAACTTATTTTCGATGATTGACCGTGATAGTTTGCTAAAAAGAGCGAGGTTGGCGAACGGATTTCGGCGCCTTACCGAGTCAAAGTTCCTTTTAATAGCCCACCTCTGTAATAACACTGTGTTAAAAACGTCCACTCGTTTATAGAAACTAGAAACAACCCGTGAGACGCATATTAAAAAAATCGACAAAAAATCGTGGCTAATCTTTGCAACGGTAAACTTCTTAACAAACCACATACCTGACGATGGACGTGAATGTCATATGGATCATTTTATTACCGAGGGCCGCCTGGCGAAATCAACCGACAAAGTGCAATTTTCCAATTTTTATATTAGTTAAAAAAAAATCCGGAGGACAAGGGTTGTCTGCAGTGGATACCTTTACTGGTAATGATAGGACACATAATTCATGTTTAACATAGTGCAAAAACAGAAAATTGTGTAAAAAATATCATTGACACCCATCCTTAAAAGCATTGCAACCATGCAAAAATTGGTTCTTAAATATTCTTTCAAATGTGCCAGTGTCTCTTTGCAACAGTTACAATGGGCACTAGGGTAACGCTCTTGATTGTCTTATACATACCTGTATTTGTATTTAAGTACAAATACGGTTTGGCTGCAATGCTTTCTATGGCTAGGGTCACATTGTAATAACCAGGTTATTTTTTAAAACAAAATCAATCAAACAAGTGCAACAAGAGTAGTCATGGGATTAAAATTAATGCTATTATTTCCGGGGGATAAGTTGTTTACGTTTTACTGAAAGAAAAATCAGTGCGGTCGCCCTAGTTTTGACATTTGCCATGTATTGCAGTCCAAATAACTAAGTTGTTCATCAACAGCTAGTTATGAGTGGACGGTTGCGAACAAAAACCCGGCTTAGGAGACGGCAAGTCTGTCGGATGTCTGGACCATGACCTCTACACAGGATAGCGGGACTGCCGCCACAGTTGAATGTCGCCGAGTGAAAAAAACAGGAAGTTGTTGGGCCATGACCAAATATGGGGGAAACAATGCAACACCTGCTGGTGCACATATTCCACACAGAGGTCTATTGTTGGACAAGGTGATGCATTGTTTCGCCATATTGTATAGGTCAAAAGCCAACTTCCTGTTGTTTTCAATCGGCGACCTGACGCTATCCAGTGTCGAGGGTCCGTGGTTGGACGGTGTGTACTGGATACCCGGAGACGGGGGACACTAAACATACAGCGTACGCGTCATGTCATGTCGATTGGTCCTTACTTTATTTGCCCATGTTGTTTACCCTCAAAATGGTGATTAAAGAGTATTTTGAGAAAGATTTCTCACGGGAAAAAGTACTTTGTTTATGCTAAAAAGAGGAGAGCAGGGGATTCCCCTAGTGTTGTTTGTGCAAGGTGACTGTTAGATTGCAAAATAGGGGAAGTGAGGAATTCCCCAAAGATGTAAACTTAGAAACTGAGTCAACTTGTTTTGTGATTTAAGATCAAAACACATTAAATGATCTGGGATTCCCCATGAGTTATAAATGTGAATGATGAACTTCAGGTGATGTAATTGTTGTGAAATCTGATTTGGACAGTGCTAGGTTATGTTATGCATGATGCTGTGGTAATAGCTATTTTAAGATTTGGGAACTTGTGAAATGATGGTATAAAGCTGGTGCAAATTGCCAGCAGTGGTAAACCAGGAGCTGACAATATGAGTTATAGCTAGATGAATCTACATAATGGTAGATTTATGCCTTTAAATAGTACCAGGATTTTAATATTGGAGACCCCGGGTTTGAAGGCTAATTAAACTGTTTGCTATCGTCTTTTAAGCCAGAAAGCTTCAGTTTTGGAATCCAAAAAAGGGATTCCAGTTTGTGGTCCTCTATGAGGAATAGCAACAGACGGATGGGGTAGCATACCTGGGATTGTACAGGACTGTACCACAATAAAAACACTATACAATCAAACTAAAAATTATAAAAAAAAAAATATAAAATGGCATTTTTGCCAGATATTTTGACTTTCAGTTTGGTCGACAAGATCCTAAGCATCTTCGCTTTATTTCATCCAATTTGATGAACCCTAGCGGGATATTGTCAGTTGAACACAAAGGATAAAAATACCACTTGGGCCAGTTCACCTGAAGGTTTCAAGAAACTAAAGGTATAAGGATGTAGCATCATTTTGGGAATTAATACCCTTTTCAAACAAAAAGAATATTAAAAAGCTTTAAAAGGTCATTTTTTGCTTATATTCTTTTAATAAATATATTAATTTGAGTGAAAGCAAACAGAAATGATATGTTTGGTGAAATGAGGGACTCACTATTCAAGGGGGCAATAATCATGAAATTCATGGAAATTTGGGGAATTTGACTGCTGACAAAAACAAACAGTCTACAAGTCGTTGAGGGACAAATGTGTGGAGAACGCTATAATGTGGAGGACATTTACTCTTCCCCTATTCCCACTGCCTCCAAAGGGGGATGCCAGTGAGGATATAGATGAAGAAAGCAGTGTTCAACAAAGGGCAATAAAAGAAAAGATTGGTTGGTGTTCAAGAGGTCTTAGTTTACTTTAGCAAGGGTGTTTTTATGGTTCTACCTTCTGTGAAAACTGGAGAAAGCTGAGGCAACAAGGACTGTTTGGAGATGACTTCCCATACTACTGTATTTATAAACAATTGCGACATTATAAAGTTATAAATTACTGTTATATCACAAAGAGTAGAACTTCTACCTAATTTTTATTTGAATTTTTAATAAGAATGTTTGAAGGTGATTGCATGCAATTTGTTGATATCAGGATAGTCGAAACTGGCACAACGTTTGTCAAATGTCTCAGATATTAGCCTTAACTCCTGAAACCAGACCCCAAATTACACCAACTAAAAAATCTCATGAAAGCTGGACACTCCTAAAAAAGGAATCAGTAAAACTGCAGTTGAGATGAACTTAAATTTGTAGCCAAAAAAAAATTAATCTTTGATCGTATATTTGTTGGGGGGGGGGGCAGTCTTATTGCAGAATAGTAGTGTGTCGAGGGAAAACCCCGTCGTATTGACTGCTGGACAAAATTACCTTCATTACTCAGAAGCCCCATTTGCAGATTATACCATGGATTTTTATGTGAAATATGGCGTCATTTTGGAGTATCGCTGTGAGGACATATAATCGTTGGACTGCAACGGCTTTCAACACAGGACCCTAGTTAACTCTTAGTAATATAATCTTACATATTGTGTGTAATTTTATGTTAATTTGTTTTTGGACATACAAATATTTGAACCATTTACCAAACCAATTACCAAATCATTCAATCTGTTTTATTATTAAAATTCGACACTTGTGACAAGGCCCGTTTATTTGTGTTTGAAAGTATTTTCGAACCTTTGATGCCCTAGGAGGGGGGGGGGGGGGGGGGGGGGGGGGGGTGACGTCATGACAGAATTGGGAGCTCGTCATATCGGATTGAATGAGATAAATTTGAGCCTATGTTCAGAATAAAATTTGATAGCTTGTGCCAAATTTTATGGCATACAAAATTTGGGTTGTATTACATGTACTACTTGTAGTTCGGTCAGTCAATATTATATTGTGTGAGAGTACAATCACAATGGAATTTAATCCAGAAGAGTTCATTGGGCAAATACCTTGGGAGAAGTTTGATGAGCTGAGAAAGCCTGAGTTAATGAAACTAGCCAAGCATTTAGGACTTGAAGCAAAACATGCTATGAGAAAGCAAGTCATCAAATATAATTTGATTGAAAAATTTGTCCAGGAAGATGTTTGGAATACTTCATATTTGGATAGGTTAGAAGAGGTTCTGGAACAGGGCACAAGTGATGCAGTCAAATTAAAAGAACTTAAAAAGCAAATGGCCATGGAAAAAGAAAAATTGCAAATTGCATTAGAAAAAGAGAAGTTGCAAATGCAGATGCAAAAAGAAATGCAACAAAAAGAAATGAAAATGCAAAATGAAATGAAACAAAGGGAAATGGAAATGGAGATGAAACAAAAAGAGCTTGAAGCTCAGTTAGAGTTAGACAAATTGAAACAACAGGCTAGCTCGTCAGACTCTTCCAAGCCCTCTGGTTTTGATGCGGCGAAAAATATTGTGTGTAATTTTATGTAATTTTGTTTTTGGACATACCAAATTCTTGAACCAAACCAATCAAAAATCATTAAATCTGTTTTATTATATAAAATTCAGACCACTTGTGCACAAGGCTCATTTATTTGTGTTTGAAAGGTATTTCTGACCTTTGATGCCTACGAGACGTCATAACACCCATCCCGATACCCAATGACCCCGGTTTTTTTTAAATCTGGTACACAATGACCTTTTTTCATCTAGTATCCAATGAACCCCCATTTTTTCAGTTAACATACCCAATGACCCCAATTTTTGGCTTTAAAAATTGTAATCTTGTTCGGATTTTTTGTAGCAAGCTGTAGGAAGGTCAACTTAACCCCATAACCTCCTTTTTTACTTTTTGGTCTATTGTAGGACAACACAAGCTCTACTACATATAGCATCGGGACCCATAGGGTGTTTCTCCTGGGTCTGTCATAAGGATAGGGAAAATGTCAAAAAAATAAAAACGCTAATTCCAGGCGAGCACATAAAATTAAAGGGCAACGAAAGATTTTTGGGAATCCCTATAGTGTGTGATATGTAAAATGCAAATGCAAATTGTTGCGCCCGCAGGCGGGTGCCCATCTCTCTGTAATTGGCGTTTGGACCAGACTCCCTCATATTAATGTGCTGGTGTGTGTGGGTGGGGGGGGGGGGTCGCCATCTTCCCGAACAGCGAGTCTGTTTTGCATTCCCAGCATATGCTGGTCACACAATTATACTCCTGGGTGGAGAAAGGGAAGCGAGGTAAAGTACCCCCCTGGGGGCCAAGTGCACAATCATATTGGGCGGCAGCGGGGCTCGAACCCACAACATTGTGCTTATGAGGCGAGCGCAGATCCCACTGCCCCAATGTGCCCTCACAGGGCACATTGTGGGCAGTGCAGTAGATGTAGTAGTTTCATATAAATAAGACCCCAATAGATTTTCTTCTTGGCTACAGGAATGACTTGAACGTGAACACAAAGGTGGTTTGTATTTGCATCAATTTCAATATATAGCATGGCTGCATTTAGTATTTGCCCCTATAGTAAAATTAGAAATTCACAATATTTGTACCAAAAAGAAAAATCAGGCGTGCAAAATATCAGAAATGTTGTACATTTTAGGGGACACCAAATCGCGATGCACCTTTAACGACCTCTGGGGAGGTTGTTGGCCCTGGTCTGGCATACGGTGTGGGAAATGGTGCTATATTTTGTCAATTTGTCGCTATTAACATGCAGTCTATGAAGAGAGTGGCATAAAAATAAAGTAAGAATTGAAACGCATATAAGACTATACATACATGTATGCTTAAGACTACACATAACGATTTCCCTGGGGCGTCGTCATGTGTTCGCAAAGCCACCACGCACATAAAAATCTGTGCGTCGCGTAATCACGTGTTATGTTAACAGTTGTCAGAATATCCCAATATTCCATTGTCTGATCGGGCAATCTTCTGTAACATAAAAATATAAAAATAGAAGAGAACGCATTTCCTGACTTACCCCTTTATATGTGTCGAAGGAATTTGCATGACTTCAGTTCGACTATTATTTCTTCATTTGGACTGCCTGAGGTGTTTTCTAGAAGTGTCGTGTGTTTCAGAAGTCCTTTATTGTTAACATGAAAAATTCATCAGACCGTTATTTTTCCGAAAGTGTCCAGATGTGTTCTGATGAATATTCATAGGGTTAAATAACGGTGTGTGACCACTTTCGTAATTATAATAAACACTTGAACAAAATAAGCACGATGGACAATGATGAAAAGAAAAAAAAACGGCTAAAAGTATAATCGTATATGTTTGATTAAAATAACCTTTATTGCCAAAAGACCAAAAAGAAATTGTACAAAAAGGCAATTTTATTTCACATAAGAAGAGTACCAATTAGATACCACAGTTGAAGAAGGACTCAAATGCTACCACTGTTCCGATTCCATCCCAACAATCTTGTCAGCCTTACTGATCGAGGGACTGCTGGAAATTATTTTGCTGGACCTAAATCCATCACTGAGAAGGGAAACATTCAAATTTGGTCAGGACGTATTTGTAAAATATATGGAACTCTACTCGCCTTGCCATTTTCCTTCGCACAGACTTATATGGGAAGATTTTGGTTAAGAAATTATATTGAACTGTGTGTACCGAGGCAATTAAGAACGTGTGACTGGTTTCTTAATTTTGAGCAAAATTCAAAAGCTAAACAAAACAAAAAAGAGAGTTAAGAAAGCTAAATCAATGGCATGCCATGCCATTTAAACACCGGCAAAATGATAGGCTTGTAATCATTACTCTATGTTACTAATGTAAGTGCTGTTTTGTTTTGTTTTTGTTTTGTTTTTGGGGGGGTTGTTTTTGTAACTTTAAACGGCAAGGCCTTGTTCAAACATCTCAATGACATACACCAAACTATAGGAGAAGGTGATTCCACAGGTGGGGATTGACGTCTTTTGAACATGTTTCCGTTTTATTGGAACATAATAGGCAATAAAATAGAAATAACCTCCATACTATGTAATACAACGCCATAGGGATATTTGAGCAGTCATTTTTAGTTGCTTATGTATATAACTATTTATCACAAACGATCTATTAAAGTGTATGATAATTATGTCTAACGTATCGCTTTCATAATCCGATAACAAAAAAAGTGTGACTCCTTTGAAAGAACAATATGATGACTTCGCACGTTGTTATCCTATAAAAAAAGGTACGGCAATAAAGTATGGAAATTGATACGGACGTATCTACAATCTAATAATTTTGAACCATAGAAGAGTCACTTCAATAACTATTGCTTCTACCTTTACTTTAATAAATATTACAATTAGGTGTTTTTCATAAATTGTTAGTTAGCCGATATGCTATGATTGTTGTAAACTTACCGACATATAACATGACTTAACTTATAATTAAGATATGAACTAAATTTTAGGCTCAAATAAAAGCTGAAATCTAGGATATTTTATTCAGTAACATTTGTGGCCTATAGTATTAAGCTCCTCATTGTGAGTGGAATGAAAAGAACGATTTTCCTGTTTCCTTGGTTAGAGCGAAGGATTTAAAGCGGCACTGGCACATTTTCACAAAATATGAAATTTCTTCAATTTGCTCTCAAATGATAGTCTAGGCCATTGGAAGAACAGAGATATATTTTACACATAAAAATAACATACCCAAAAACAGATAGGGACATTGATATGAGGATAAAGACATCCAGGTAATTTGTAGGCCAACTTTTAAGTTTTCTATAACTTTAATCAACAAATGTGTTTATTACATGAATATTTTTGACTCGTACTCACTGATACACAAACCACAAAGGTTATAAACCGATCAAACAGTGTGCATAGCGTGGGAAACATCCGTGTTCTTGTGTTAAACGCCATTTTCGTCGTCTGCTGAATTTAGCGTCGCCGGCGACCGCTAAATTATAAAATCGTTCTGTTTACCCATAAGGAAGCTGATTTGGTCTTAATCATTTCGGGTGAGGGCTTTTGTATATAAAAGCCTTACAACCATGCAAAATATCGATTTTGAAAAATCTTGATAAAGATATTTTTCAAATGTGCCAGTGTCTCTTTAAGACAAAATAAGGCACTGAACCCCAATTCATGGGATTTTTATTGGGATACTTGAAAGGAGAGAATTCACCATGACCTACATACAAGATCTAGAACAAATGAAGGCCGACATCGGACATGAGATTCTACTCATTGTTTTTGGGACCATTCGCGCTGTCATCAATAACCTCAACGTCTTCTCTTTGCCAATGGCACGGCACAGATACCAATGGCGTGACACAGAGAGAACACTGGATTAATTAATTAAGCATGTGGTTAAGTATTAAGTTTAAAACTTCATTAATCACTTGCGAAACAATTTTAAAGTGTTTGCTTTAATTTTTGTGCCAAGGTATGTTGAACACAAACTCTGAAGTTTTTAAAGAAAACTTGAATGGTTCCAATATCAATACACCGAAATCTCTTGTCTGACAATGCCTGATATGTTGGCCTTCAATTACCCTGTTCTTGTGTCTGTGGGTCACGTTGAACACTCAACCTTCAACTAACCCAATAAAATCCCGTAAGTTTAGTTTAGTACTTAGGGCCAAAATCTTGATCATGCCAAAGTACTCCGTCCTGAAATCTCTATGATATCAATGAAACTGGGAACTTTTCAAATACCGCTAATTAGGTCCACAAAACGTGGAAATGCATCAAATGTAGTATGAAATAAATCACCGAAGTATTATCTTTCATTGAGCCTAAAATTAGGTTCGTAATAAAAAAAATTATGTCCAATAATTCAAAATGGGTATATTTGTGACCCACCCTAAAGAATTAATCCTACCGAGTAAGGGTAAAATTCAGTGCAAGCGCGAAATAAAACAAAAATGGTTCCTGATTACTTCTTGTTGCACCTCGTGTACGCAACTGGGAGTCAACCACTAGCTAGTGCTCTCAGTAATAAAAAAAAAAGTCAATTCTGATCGAAAAACCAATAATCCAACAAACTATACAAACTATGACTATCCAGCAACAATAGTTACAGGCTGTTTGTATAGCTAATGAGCGAAAACATTATCATCAATGTATTATAATGTTTATTTATAATGTCTGTAACGCAGTGCAGACCTAATTGCGCTTCGATGTCGTTACCCCAAGGTATTGCAAATACTTATAAATATTTGCGTTGTTCATTCGTAGGTTTCACTCTTCCCCAAAGCTGACATTTAGATGAAATCCATGAAAGTAACAGTGTATTTTAGACTGTATTTCAAAAGCTAAGCGGTATCCTCATATTGCTATGAACTGATTTGGAAAGCCTATAAAGGGTTTGTCCTGCTCTTTCTGAATAAACGGAGATGTGCATGAACTGCATATGGTTCTTTGTTCAGGGGACCGTTTCTTTTAAAGGATAAGTGGCTCTTCGCGAGATTTATTAAACTAGTCCAATTGAGTCATAAGGAGAAATGAATTCAAAATTTCATACAAATACAGCGTGTTTTCCCAATCCCATTTATCGCCTTATGCTAGTTTTAGCTAGTTTTCTAGTGTAATTTTGTTAGTGTTCTTGTCGCTTTGCCGCTCTGAGGATGATATTTACTCCACTGCGCAGTTGCACAGAAACGCTAACGGTGACCAAGCGCTATTTGTTTTAGCCTATTGTATAACGAACGTAGAAAACAACCTCATGGTCAGCGGCAACGTTCACGATCGATCGGTTGATATAATATAGTTACAATTATCATAATGTTTATGACTTCTGATCACAAAAAGACGCTTTTCTTTGGTATAACTATTCGTAATATTTTTAGAGTAAGAGAAATAAGAATCAACTACAATCTTGGCGTGATAAAACACATCTGTATATGGGGTTTATCAGGCTTGGTTATGCAAAATTAAATTCGCAAGAGGTAAGCAACGTCTTATCGATAAAGCGATAAACTGCTTCAAAATGTCTGAAAATGCGCTAGCTATATTAAGAAAGTGATGGAATATCATGGTTGACATGCTAGACTGGTATGTGTTCTCAAACTAAGTGGCACTAATGACTTGGACAGTAAATTTGAGGAAACTTACTCTGCGCTGATCAATTTCACATCGATTTGCCCACTACTAGATTTTGCGACTATAGATAATCTTGTGTTTGGCGGTATGACGTGCTGCGAGTTTGGCGATTCGTAACTAAGCTGGTCTCCACATGTTGAAAATTTGACTATTTGGTGATTTTAGGTTTTACTTTTATGTGATATTGTTGTATTTTCTCTGTGAGAATTTTAAATGTGAACGAAACATGCTCAAAGTTGCCATTTTGTCCATAGACTACTGTGTATAAGTGAGTTAGTGGTGTATAACTTTTAAAGACACTATCAGTAGTTCATCCGAAAGAGTCAAAATTTTGAAATTACAAAATTTTTTAATTTGTCAATTTTAATTTTTCACGTTTTTTATTTACTTTTTTTGCAACTGAAAAATTGACAGAAGAGGAAGAAAACAGCAGTGTTCAAAGATATGAATCTCCATCGAATTACGTGTTGCAGTAAGTGTCCGTACGGACATTATGAGTAAAATATCCGATTTTACCCTTATTAGATTGCTTCAGTATTGGTACGTACAGAGTATGTTAGGATACCTATACTTGTTACAAACATGCAAACATGAAGCTAAAATCACCAAATGACCAAGATATTGTTGGTGACGAGTTCCATTTTCTTTTCGAATGTGATTATTTCACTGAGGATAGATTTAAATATTTACCAGCATATTTCAGAAACCGTCCAAATGTCTTAAAAATGAACAAACTCTTCAATTCAACTGATATCATGGTGCTTAAAAAACTTGCAATTTTTGCAAAAATCATTATGTCTAAATTTAAGTAAAATATCTTATTTTTGTATCTTTTTGTGCTACAAATGTATCTACTGTATTTATGTTGTATCATCATATCATTGTGTATTATATTGTATATGTTCTTCTCTGTTACCCTGATGGGGTCTAATGAGAATAAATAAAATTACAAATTACCAATTTTCAACATTCGGTGACCAGAAATGTTTAAGTTACAAATCACCAAACTCGCACACGTCTGTCTCTGTCTGGCGGTTTTGCTAACTGAACTGGTATACTTGTGTTACTCCATTTCTTATACATTGCTTTATTCCCGCAATTTGATAATTGTGTGTCTAAATTTGCTAATTTTAACAAAAGAAAGGCCACACAAGTATACCTGCGTTTACTTGTCTGTCTGTCTATCTGTTTCTGTCGTCTGTCTCTCTCTCTTTCTCCCTACCCCCGTCACCTCCATCATATCCACACGGAGTAGGCAGTTTTGATGCCGTTAAAGAGTAAAGTACGGATAGTTTTTGTTACCTAATTGGGCGTCAAATATATTTTCGAAATATATTCGACACAAAACTTGTTATAAAATCGAAAAAAAAACAAACATGTTCTTTCCAATGCTAAAAACAGGTCTGGCGGGTGAAGTTCATATTTTAGTTAACATTATACTTCTTGTCTTCTATCATCGCCATTTCTGCTATGTGAGGAAAACAAAATCCCAGACAAATACTGTTTATACAGAGAAACCGTTTGTATCACAACCTAGCTAATGTCGAGCTGCAGACGTAAAACACGGCTTAGGTATCCGACAGCGTTTGAAACTACTAAAAGAGTTGTGAAGTCTATGTAATCCATTTACAACATTTTTCAATCGTTGCCCGTCCCTCATCAATCGGCACCCATGTATAAAAGCAAAATAAGTATCTCTTGTTGAGTATTGGAGTAAGAATTATAGGCCACACATGCGTTGTAAGATAATCTGCACAGTAGTAATAATGTGTTGATCTAGGATATTTTGCCACCAAATAATTCAATATGTTATCAATAATCTTATCCGCTTTGAGTAATGCCAATTAATAGTTTTGATTTTGTTGGGTAGTAATTATAAAGCAGACATTAATTATAAAAAAAAAAAAAAAAAAAAATAATAAAATTCCTTTTTAAGATTCAACATCTGTATATTGTTCTTTAATAATTAATATTCAATTGTCCCCGCATGAATGTGAAAAATATGGGTCCATAAGTCTACAAACTGAAAACAAAGTCAGCCAGCTAAATACCCTTACCGTGGACTGAATGAGCAGACGGATCCCCGTGTTAGTTCTAGCAGGCTTACAGCCACTTGCTCGCGGCTGCGGGGGTTATGCGTCTAGGATATTTTGCCACCAAATAATTCAATATGTTATCAATAATCTTATCCGCTTTGAGTAATGCCAATTAATAGTTTTGATTTTGTTGGGTAGTAATTATAAAGCAGACATTAATTATATTTTGTACAGTAAGGGCAAAAGCATTTTTTCAAATTTAAATTAGAGATGTAAGAATGGTCTTGCTTCTGTTCGTTTGCGATGTCAGAAACCACTGTAATGGCGTGTTTAGTACCAATCACACAATGACTACTGTTTTAATAAACTCTTCAAACTGCATGTTTGCAGAGAGTCATTGGAGATTGTAGAATCCTGTTCTTCGTGGTTTCTTTTCGGCATGATAACAACACAGTATCTTAGGCTCGCATTAGTGTTGTATCATTGCATACCTAGATTTAAGAGAACAAAATAAGTATTATGTACAGATTTGTAAGTCTAAATTTACTTGGCTAACAAGTTTATGACAATTACCCCCAAACGAGATTATCGACATTAAAGGTCTTAATTTCCATATTCTTAGTATTTGCAGGAGAACATGTTAGTGACACATTAACATAATTTATGAGTACTTTAAAAGTATCCTCGACCCTCAAAACATAGGTCTTGTCATCTTATCTGGGCAGGTTTGTGGAATATTAGCCAAGATATGCCCAAATATGGATTTTTAGCTAATGGCCACTTAATTTGCATATTATGACATGGGCCATCTTGTAATTTTGAAAATCGTTCCATCTTGATCTTTGTCCCTCGAAACATAGGTCCAGACACCTTATTTGTCGAAAATTGCATATTTCTGTAATGGCGATACTAATTTGCATAAATTTGCATAAAATGAATACAGGGACCTTTTCTTGAGTTTTAAACATAGCTAATCATTTTCCACGCATTTTTTCTGATATACAAAGACTTTTGATTATAAGTTTCTTTTCAGGTTGGGCGTGCACGAACACCCCTTATACCCAATAGACTATATACTTTCCAGTATATATTTCTAGAGCAAAACGTCTTGAAGGTCTACATAGTCCATCCGAGATGACCATCTTTAGTTTTGAAAAGTACATATTTAAGTGTCACATAGGGATTAAAAGAAAGTTTCTCAGTTGAACATAACCAAACGAATAATTTTCTTCGAGTTCGACAAATCAGTGCATGCACTCTACAAAAAATTGCCTTAGGATGACCTTGAACAGTTTTGTCTCATAGCTATTGAACTATTGTTCCCATATAGGGGAAATTATACATTATTTTAATCAGAATAACTTGCTGACAAACTCATTCAACTCATTCAACTTTATTTCCATTTCAACCCAACAACAATACAATTGGTAAATAAATATAAGATGCAGTTACATATGAATTGGTGACATGGGGGAACGACAGAAAGGCCAAAGAACAGATGTACTCGTCCCCCAACAAAATAAACACAATATTACATACAACATAAAATGTACTGTAAGTGTAGATTTGACATTGTACCATGATCCTATAAAATAGTTGAGCAGGTAGACTAACTGGAAGTACTGTGAAGAACTTAGTAAAGCACTAAACATATAGTGTCATCATTCTTCTTCTTAGGTTTGTTTTAAATGTCTTAAAACGCCGGTTGCATTTTCAATAACAGTAGGTAAATTATTCCCGTTCCAGCCCACATAGACTCATACCTTTTGAAGCGTTAGTAGTTTTTTTTTTTTTTTTTTGGCAATTCATACGAATTATTGTTTCTAGTAGAATAAGTATGTATACTAAATCTTTTAGTAAAATATGGTTTGAAGATGTCTGGAAGGTGGTCTGTAAAATGTCTGTACATAAATACATGTAGTTCAAGGTAATACATGTCATAAACATTAAGGATATTTAAATCTTTGAAAAGATGGTTGGAGTGTGATGTATAATGGCGATTTGAAATAATTCTCACTTCTCTCTTTTGAAGTTTATGAATTCTATCTACATATATTTATGTGTACTACCCCATGCAAGAATGCCACATGATATGTAGGGTAATACTATTGAACAATATATGGTACGTAGAATACATTTGGGAAAAAAGTGTTTTAATTTGTTCAGGACACCAACATTTCTAGATATTGTATTTGATACAGCTTCAATATGGTATTTCAATAAATAGACCAAGAAATTTCGTCTTGTTAACCCTGGTTAACACTTTTCCATCTAATGTTACTTCAATAGAATTTGGAAATTTAAACGTTTTAATGGGTGTCCCCATAATCATGTAGTTTTGTTTTGCTAACGTTTACTGAGAGTTTGTTAGCTTTAAACCAGTTTGAAAAAAAAAAAAAAAAAAAAACAGAAGAACTTGCTGACAAACTCATTCAACTCATTCAACTTTATTTCCATTTCAACCCAACAACAATACAATTGGTAAATAAATATAAGATGCAGTTACATATGAATTGGTGACATTGGGGAACGACAGAAAGGCCAAAGAAAAGATGTACTCGTCCCCCAACAAAATAAACACAATATTACATACAACATAATATGTACTGTAAGTGTAGATTTGACATTGTACAATGATCATAATAAAAGTAGCTTGAGGCAGGTAATCTAAACTGTAAGTACTGTGAAGAACTAGTAAAGCAACTTATATCATAAGTTGTCATCATTCGTCTTTTTAGGTTAGTTTTAAATGTTTCAACGCCGGTTGCATTTTCATAACAGTAGTAAATTATCCAGTATCCAGGCCCCATAGACCTCATACCTTTTGAAGCGAAAGTAGTTTTTTTTTTTTTTTTTTGGCAATTGATACGAATTATTGTTTCTAGTAGAATAAGTATGTATACTAAATCTTTTAGTAAAATATGGTTTGAAGATGTCTGGAAGCTGGTCTGTAAAATGTTTGTACATAAAAACATGTAGTTCAAGGTAATACATGTCATAAACATTAAGGATATTTAAATCTTTGAAAAGAGGGTTGGAGTGTGATGTATAATGGCGATTTGAAATAATTCTCACTTCTCTCTTTTGAAGTTTATGAATTCTATCTACATATATTTATGTGTACTACCCCATGCAAGAATGCCATATGATATATGTAGGGTAATACTATTGAACAATATATGGTACGTAGAATACATTTGGGAAAAAAGTGTTTTAATTTGTTCAGGACACCAACATTTCTAGATATTGTATTTGATACAGCTTCAATATGGTATTTCAATAAATAGACCAAGAAATTTCGTCTTGTTAACCCTGGTTAACACTTTTCCATCTAATGTTACTTCAATAGAATTTGGAAATTTAAACGTTTTAATGGGTGTCCCCATAATCATGTAGTTTGTTTTGCTAACGTTTACTGAGAGTTTGTTAGCTTTAAACCAGTTTGAAAAAAAAAAAAAAAAAAAAACAGAAGAACTTGCTGACAAACTCATTCAACTCATTCAACTTTATTTCCATTTCAACCCAACAACAATACAATTGGTAAATAAATATAAGATGCAGTTACATATGAATTGGTGACATTGGGGAACGACAGAAAGGCCAAAGAAAAGATGTACTCGTCCCCCAAACAAAAATAAACACAATATTACATACAACATAATATGTACTGTAAGTGTAGATTTGACATTGTACAATGATCATAATAAAAGTAGATTGAGCAGGTAACTAAACTGTAAGCACTGTGAAGAACTAGTAAAGCAACTTATACATATAGTGTCATCATTCTTCTTCTTAGGTTAGTTTTAAATGTCTTAACGCCGGTTGCATTTTCAATAACAGTAGGTAAATTATTCCAGTATCCAGGCCCCATAGACCTCATACCTTTTGAAGCGAAAGTAGTTTTTTTTTTTTTGGCAATTGATACGAATTATTGTTTCTAGTAGAATAAGTATGTATACTAAATCTTTTAGTAAAATATGGTTTGAAGATGTCTGGAAGCTGGTCTGTAAAATGTTTGTACATAAAAACATGTAGTTCAAGGTAATACATGTCATAAACATTAAGGATATTTAAATCTTTGAAAAGAGGGTTGGAGTGTGATGTATAATGGCGATTTGAAATAATTCTCACTTCTCTCTTTTGAAGTTTATGAATTCTATCTACATATATTTATGTGTACTACCCCATGCAAGAATGCCATATGATATATGTAGGGTAATACTATTGAACAATATATGGTACGTAGAATACATTTGGGAACAAAGTGTTTTAATTTGTTCAGGACACCAACATTTCTAGATATTGTATTTGATACAGCTTCAATATGGTATTTCAATAAATAGACCAAGAAATTTCGTCTTGTTAACCCTGGTTAACACTTTTCCATCTAATGTTACTTCAATAGAATTTGGAAATTTAAACGTTTTAATGGGTGTCCCCATAATCATGTAGTTTGTTTTGCTAACGTTTACTGAGAGTTTGTTAGCTTTAAACCAGTTTGACACTTTCTGAATTTCTGTGTTAATTAATTGTATTTTATCAAACATCGGTTTTGGCATGTTCCACACTTTTTGACAGTTGGTGATTTTTCATATGTTATTCTATGGCCCTTTTCTGCCAGATTGACACAAAATAAAATTGCAATTATTGATGGGTAAATATTCATCACTACCCTAGTGGACGACTCCGGTTAATTCTTCCATAAGGAGAGCAAGATTCAAAACGGAATATCCTATTGGATAACATCCTTTGGACGACACACCCCTATGGAAATATAAATTTTCGGATTACGTTTATGTTTATAAACTACGTTTTATGTCAGTACATTATTTGTCAGGCATGCCGGTGTGGCAGGAGATATAGTCCTCCGGGCTCACAGTCCGGGAACAATGGTGAACAATAGGGCAATCGATTCAGTTGACTCTTCACGCAACATTAGTTTCACGCTTTATTCCGTTGTCGTCTATGGAGCCCGGACTATGATACCTGCCGGACTATGATTACTTTCACACCGGTTTGACAAGCTCGTCTACTTCACCGAGAGTCCGGGAATCTTCTGCCTTTGTTTGCCTCAAACAATCGCACGGTTTCATTGATCTTTGTTAATTTTCAAAACAAACAATACTATTTAGCAATTAACTTCTAAGCTTTAAAAGGAAACAAACTATATCCAGGTATAAAATTAATTTATAAATGTCAATGAAGCCGAAGTGATGAGCGGTAAAATTACTATTGGACAAGCATAATTTCTCATCTGATAAATCCATAAAAAAAAAAAAACATTACTTTTCCTGGCCTAATCACTTTTTATGTGTTTATTTTTATTCTTTATTAAATGCAAACATTAAAGTTAAGTGACCGCAGGTAGTATATACTATTATGCTACCATAAATTGTCCCTTCAGATAATTCCATTAACTAACAATACTTTCCCTCGGATATTTCCTTTATATTTATTTTTATTTTGTATAAGAAGGGATGGAAAATTGAAATTTATACTTTAAGGAAGGGAGATACAAAAGATTATTATTAAATGATTTAAAAGACAGGCTTTTGGATTTGACAGTTTAAAATATTAATGTGTTATATTTCAACCAGAACTTCAACAAAGTGAAATGTTCCTATTGCATAAACGCACATTGAGGAGACAAAATGCCGTTCCCTTTTTCAATTGCAAAATGCACTATTAGATTCATGTTGATATAGTATTCTAAACGCTCTTTAAAACAACAAGAGTTCATGAATTATTTGTACAAGGAAAATCAGAAACACATTATTTCACCAACAATGTATGTCTTAATTAAGTTATGATCGTAATGCATAGGGAAAGTGTTTCTTAACTTAATATATTTTGGTAAACTTATCAACCTCAGTTACTACTAGGTAAATACTTCTGAAAATTTCTTTATTTTACAAATACTAATTTACACAAAGACACCGATATTTAATTCAGTGCCAATATTTAATTCTAAAAAGATAAAGCAAGTTTATTTTCAGCAAAATGCCCATTTCAATACTTCAATACGTTTCTGTTGGAGCAAGTAATTAGAAATTCCACAGTATTTGTACCAAAGGAAACATTTCAAGATCATTATTTAAATGATGCAGGTGAAGGCAATGAACACTATGATAGTGCCGAGCAACATGTACGATTAAGTAATTTAGAATTAGTTGAATTAAAATCGGACCGTTTTGAACAATTGTTGGCGCGTAATACTTCTATTAAATGAAATATTATATATAAGGCAAACTATAGACTTTCTTATGCATCAGCCAATGGTTTACCTCCATTAAAAAAACCTTAATTATTTTACCCCCCCCCCTACAAACCGTACTTTTATTCCAGGATCAAACGTTTGATATGTTATTTCTCATACTTTCTGGTATCTTTCCGGAATATCTTCAGTTTAGTGTTTTTTATTTCTCTAGACTAATAGCCACTTTTCATGGCCACATTTTCCCTGCTTCAAAATCTTCACCTCGGTCGATCGCACGTATGCAATGCAATTACGTGAGGTAGGCACGTATTTTGACGTATTTTGAAATTATTTTTAACTCTCTTTGTTTATCAAAGAATTATCAAATGACAAGAGATATTTTCGTAGGTTAAATAAACCAATATTGATTGCTTTTGATTCAGAAAGTGGGGAAGATATTGCCCTTAATGATTGAAGACCACTGGAAACTAACATCTCTCTACCTTTGGTATCAGGAAAATTACCAGCCTCAAGTCTCCAGTTCATCTCGGGGTAAATACTTCCCGCCATTTTCCTCACTGGCAGTCAATAATTTTGCACGGCGCGTATACTATGCATTTATATGAAGTTCTTATAGTTCTTGTACGTTATAGATGGTATGACCTATGATGTCACATGTTGACATTCAGGACACCCTTTGTTGTTTTCTGGCAGGCAAAATATTACAGTGGTTTCTGGTGATATTTATTATATTTTAATGAGCTAATTTGCATAATTCATGTAATAAATAGGAAAATATTATTATGTCTTTACTCTAACTTTATTTTTGTACTTTGGCTTCGTCACGAATGTGTTCCAGGTTCTCGCAAAAGCAGACGAGGCTACGTATAGTTGTTCGAGAATAACATTCTTTTAAATATCAAAACTATGCCTTCTCATTACCCTATTCGTTATGCCTTCTCATTACCATATTCGTTATGCCTTCTCATTACCATATTCGTTATTACCATATTCCGAATCAGCATGAAAGATGCATCCAATAGAATCCTAACAAGTTTATATAGTCGTAAGTAGTGTTTCATACAAGCCACTGGCTTGTGTGTTACAACCTATACATAATCCACGAACAAACTTCTTCGTAACAATGACAAATGAAGAGCGCCGCTCATTACTGAATGGCGACGTCATATTTGTGATACAGCTTGGGAAGATTTCGGAAATTCTGCACTGTGTGTTCATGACGTTCGAGGGACTTCTTAGACCTCAGGTGGTCAAAATTATATGCGCAATGATAATGGGAAAATCCGGGATGGTCTCGGCTACTGAAAGCTGAAAACAGAATTCAAATCAGACTTTCCGTTGGTGAATGTTGGTGTTGTTTTTGTGTTAGTAAAGTTGCTAAATATTCGTCTATTATGCGCGATATAATGTGACTAGTGAGATGTACTATTTGTGTCGGTGTTACTTGGTCAATTCTGAACACACTGTCTCATCTATGCAGGGTGACATTAACGTTTACTACGTTGACATTGCAAATATGCATGGCTATTTTTTCGGCAGTGGAACCAAGTTTGAATTGGGAAATGCAATGGGAGTATTGATTGCTGTCATAATTATGTGCGCGGAACTGTTTTGACTCAGAAGGGTCAGTTGTGGCATGGTTTGCATGACACATACAATGTACACACAAAGATTTACTGCATTCGGTATGTGTATACTGCAACGCGGTTCATTTAAACTTAGGTCAGTCAGCCGTGGCTTGTTCGAGCGCTATAGAGAGCCGAGAATCTTATGGTTATTTGCATAAATGGGAATGTACTACACATAATCGCGCAAGTGAATGTTGTAGTTGACTAGCGTCGACTAGATCGATTTACGCATACATTAAAACCTTATACAGTCTTCCATAGAGTAGGTTGTTTGTGTAATCTACCGTAATAGAAATGGTAAAACTGGGAATAAAGTAAATTGAATGTATTTATTTCAAAAAAGTATATTTTATTCATACTTAAAAGTGAAAAAAAATAGATGTTCAATCAAAGCTTATCGGGGACAAGTTAAAACGGAATACATATTATTAGGTCAACGACGGTTGTAAGCTCCTTAGTAACAACTTGATGGCTCTTCGTCTTCTTTATTTGCACATTGGACCTATAACATTTCTTGAAATCATGTTTTTTTATCAGGCGCAACTCGTGATATTTTCTCAGACCATGGACAAATTATTTTTAAATAATAATAATGGCAGCTTAAGTGGCCATTACAATCACTTTCGTCGCGACAAAGTATATAGAATTAATGGCCGGAAAAAAAATTAACCTGGCGCTCCTCCATAAGGGTGCAAATTGAATAAAAGAAGCGGCTGATCCATTGTCACTAACTTCAAGCAACTGCCCCCCTCATCTTCATAATCGCCTTATTTGAAATGATTTATCTGATTAAAAGTTATATATTAAGCGTGAAAAAACTTTGTACTGTACTTTTTTGCGAACAATTTTGTATATTTTCACACCCTTTCCATATAGAAAAAACAGCCCAATCATTTAGTATGCATGAATTCCTAATTTATATTAAATAATCTGAAATTACTGACGGAAAATATAAAATCGAATTCAACACTGTTGACACAAGTATAAAGTTCCATCTCCCCTACTATAAATCATTAACGAGAGCTCTTGTGTATTTGGTGGATAAAATTTGTCGCAGCAACGCTGGCAGAAGACAGCAACAAAATGGCTTTTCATGCTACCCATTGATCAGAGTGTTTGGAGTACTGATTAAATCGTTATGACTGACAATTCTAGTTTTATTATTTGGAACAGTACTAACTGTATGAAGATCTCGAAAAAGGTAAGGTTATATGGCCCTTGGGATTGGAAATTAAACTGCAGCTAGGTTTTTCATTTTGACTGCGTCACTGTTATCATTCCAATAAAACGGTTTGTCGTATGGTCTTAAATAAAAAAAAAATCTACCAGGAGAACTTTATAGCCATCTTTACCTACCCAACTTAAAGAGACATAAGGTAGGATATTTCCAGAAAGAGCGCCCCCAATTTTTTCTCTCGAACCTAGGTTTTTTACATATTGGAATGCTTACCAATGTATTAGATCACGCCTGAAGTGAATAAGGCTGATACGACGCGTCCTTTATGTAATGAGATGAGCTTTAGTAGTTTCTGTCGTGCAGACAGAAAGTCAAAGTCATGTTGGTTTTCTATTGGGGAACGATTACGATAGCAAGGCAAGTTTCAAACAATGTGTTTGCTGTTTTCTTTTGCACCTGCTTTGTCCAATCAACCTTCCAAATGTCTCGGTCGGTGTCTCCGACCGATTCCGTGAAATTTGAGAGAATTCATATCCTACCTAAAAAAATATCCCCCTGTCACTTTAACGAGACACTGTGCACAACATTTTTGAAAAATAGTGCGCCCCTCACGAGATTTTTCAATTTATATGTTTGCATGGTTGTAAAAAGACGAGCGGTCCAGGAAGTGTGTAGTCTGTGTCACAGAACTGCGGAAAGATATTATCTAATTAGTAACTGCGCGAGAGATTAACGTTATCAAGTCCGTCATAGCGAATGCCATGCAAATGAACTAAAAAATCTTCAATATCTCCGGACAACGAAGGGGTTCTATGAATTATTTTTGCATCAGAGGGTCCGTTTACTATGTTTTGTTTGGATCTGTATCGAATTGGGGTCTGAACCTATAAACTCTAGCGAGAAAATTGCACGATTTTGTCGGGGAACCTCGGTGCTAGCAAACACGTAAAGTTAACCACGCAATCGCTACGGGCCTCGTCCCTTTTTCCCACAATCCTTTCGGTATTATTCCAGTCTTTTTTTTTCAATTTTAAACAGGAATCTACGTCCTTACGGACCGCCGTAGTTTTTTGGTAAAGCTTGTCATACATTAGCCTAGCCCTCACCTGATATATTAAACCCATAATCGCGCTTACGGGGAAACCGAACGAATTTATTAATCAACGTCCGCCGGCGACATTAATACTCAGCAGACGACGGAAATGGCGTTTAACACAAGAAAACGCACTCAGTAATGCATGCTTTCCCACGGCATCCATGCACCCTGTTTGACGGGTCGTGACCTTGTGGTTTTAATATCAATGCTACGAGTCTACAAACACAAAAAATGCCAATCAACTATGCCCCGACTAAAAAATGGTCAAAATTATGACCAACAACAAAAAAAAGGGTAATTTCATATGTTTTTGACCAAAAAATGGTCAACATTTTAACCCCATGTTAGTCGTGCATATTTGCCTCAACTTCTCACTTCTTCCGCTGAATTGTCTGCGGCGGTTATTAAATCGCAGCAGAGCGTGACTGATCCAAATCTTGGATTTTGGTCACCAGTGGTCCTGTACTGTTGCTATAGGTTTTCATTGTTTTTAGCTCCCTATTTTTCAGTTTGGAGGGTTGTCCATTTATTCTGGAATCTATCCATTTCCCTAGTATTTCTATTAAAATATCTGATAGATTTGGGGCGCTTCATAGGATTCCTTTTTAAGAGTGTGTCTGCAAAACAATCTAGGCGCGCTTTGAAATGACTGTTTTTAGGAGGGGCCAAAATGAGTTTTGATTTTCATGGTCACGCTACAGCTTTTTCATTAATTCCTTATTGGATATTCAATCTGGGCCCTTGTAGCCCAGTTCCCGGGCAAAGCGTTAAAATGTTTATGATCGGTTTTGTTCCCTGTTATATTTAATAGTCCTGATATCCGGGTCCCTGAATGAGCTTCAGTTGTGTGTATAGTTCACCCCCCATCCCCCCCCCCGCACCTGAAATAAAAACCATTGTGTGAATCACATTTACCTCCTCAACCATCCAAACTCACACAGGATATTAAAGGTCACGCTTATGCTATATCTAGTTTTATTTAAGCCATGTCTTTGCAATCAAAAACAAAAATAAAATAATTGATCAAATCAACTACAACAATATTATTTCCACCCCTCCACCAAATGTTTTTCCACCAAATTAGTTCCACCAAATGGCTGATTTGTTTATAATATTACACTGGCCAAAAGCATAAGGCGGTTCTTTTGCCTTTTAGGTACATTTTTTTGTCGAATTCATGATAGAATAGATTTTAATAATACACGATTCCAAGGAGTGGTAGTCAACTTCATTTTTTTTTTAGAAGTTGAGATTTTTATCTGTTAACATTAGTAATTCATATCTGCCTTTTGCATTGAGAGAAAATGAATCAAACACCCGTACTTTTTTCCAGACTATGGAGGGTAAGTCTATACTTTGTGAAGAAATGGGACCTACATTCATTGATTTCCACAATAAATACATTTCACCTTTTATTGTTTCTCTCTATCAATAACAATCATGACATTCTAGAATGTGACAATTCATGTAAAGACGTATTTTTCTTTTTCTTTTCGAGAATGACTATCGTGACGATCACAATGGAAACATGGCAAAGTTTTCTAGGGACCGATCTTAACCGCACTAAAGACACAAAACCGATTTCAATGACACGAGATGGACGACAATAGACAAGGAATTACATTGAGGATATGCCCTAACGGAATAACGTTTGTATTTGAATTTTGTTGGCCTCAACAAGTTCATCAAGTTGATTAAGATATGTTCATTTTTACCCTAATGACCTGTGATTTTCCTTTTTTATGAAATACATAAAATATACAAATCTAACGTACACACGAAGTTTAATAGAAAAACACTTTTAGTTCTAGATATTAAAAAGATCCAAAATCCATATCAAAAAAGTGATTAGAAAATTGCACAGAATATAAAGTAGACGTTTCCAGCTCCACCCGTTACATTCCAATCAGGAATCGCCATTTCTTATTACAAAGCGCTTCTTTTATGACAGAACCATTGTTTGCTTTGGTCGTTCGCAGTGTACTAGTCCACTAGACAATTACCAACACAACGGTGCTAAATATCTAAATTGTTGAAATTTGGACACTAGAAATGTACCATTGGTGCTTTAACATTTTGTTCATGATAATTACTATTTGAAGCCGTTTCATACACAATACATAACAATTTGACTTATACTGATGGTAAACGTAAATCCAACGGATGTACAGTAGAGTCAGATCCTATTGTTCTGGTACTTGTAAGTGAGCTTCTGTAGGACACAATTATGGGTCCTAACTACTGGCGGACAACATGAATCGAATATAGTGTAAGCAATTTCAGATTGATCCTTTCCTGTATTTAAGTTTTTCGTATTGGGTTTTTTTCATTTGTCTGCAACAGTGTTGATAATTTCGATTTTTAAAAACTTGGAACACATCATAGGATAAATGTGTTTCCCATTACGCATTATCAAATGGTCACAACTAAGGTTATCTAATCCAGGAAAGATTACTACACTTTTTTATCTATATAGCTTTCCCTTGATTGATAAACGTGAATTCGTGAGTCAATTTCCTTTCTATTGAGTTTCTTGTTTCCTGTTTGTGTTTCTTTCTCTCTCGTTTTCATGTACTCCTTCAGGGATTGCGCTTATTCTTTGCGTATTATTCTCTCTACATCAATTCGTCTGTATTCATTCCTGTTAAGGTGTGGATTAAGAAATAATGCTATTGACAAACTTATATTTTTCCTCTCTATCCTATAACATCTACGCATAAAGTCAATTAATCGACTATCCCGGTAGATCTAACGAAATGTTTTTGAATTTTAAAGTTCGGGCATGAATTGTTAATCGTTAGCCATGTGAAGCAATCCAATATTCATAGTAGGAACAGCTAGATAAGTAAAATCATACTTCAGACCAAACAATCCTGCAATCAGAAGTATTTATTGTTTATTTATAGACACATTAATATTCATAAAGGATTCGGGGCTATCCAAATCAGATTTTTTTTAAAAAAAAAAAAAAAAAAAAAAAAAAAATGTTTTTGGTAAAATTTTACATAAGGCAAGAAAGATGCGGAGGCCTCGCCGGAAATAGAGGTGGATCTCTTCTATTACTACCCTCTCCAATAAGCAAAATAAAGGTTGAAATTATCGCTTGGCTTTTTGGATCGAGTCCTCTTTTTAAATAAAGTGAAGTATAAGTATTTTTTGCAACAGGGTGCATTATCCGGCCGTTGTTTATCTTGGACTGTTTCGGACTGCACTAGAGTAACTCATAGACCCTCAGGAGATCTTGACAGAACTTTACTCCATTACTTAAAATGGTTTGGGGAGAAACTGGCACTATGCAATCTCACTTTCTTTTGCAAATCCTATCCGGAAGTATTCCGAAGCCTTAAAAAAATTGGAACAAACAACCTCGTGGCTTTGATAGGTATCCAAATACCGCTGACGAAGTTTTCCCCTACTTGACACCACAACTTAAGTAAATTGATGCAAAGATCTTGTCTTGATAAAAGCCAGTCATGAATCTTATTTTTTCCTTCTTGAGCTCTTGAAATCATTTAGTGAATTACTTCTTCATTTTTTGGTTTTCCTAAATTCGTATTTATGCAGGCACTGTCAGACTCAAGAGATCATTTTCAACCTAGATTCACGCACTTGGTATCAATAAGAGGTTCCATGAATATGTTCCGATTCACACCACCAATGAAACGATAGTTTTTCCGGTGAACAGTATACGCGTAACTAGACATATCAAGTGGCGTGAATTGTGCTTGTACTTTACTTGCGCAATCGTTTCGAATTTTACAGGGATAGCACTTGTACGGCAATCTGTTCTTACTATTTCTTTCCAAGGAATTAACATCAAACAGTACGCCAATCGATCGAAACCCAATTGCTAGCTATCAGTTTTACGTTCGTCGACTTCGTGCCAACGCAAGCGCGTGTTACTAGGCTGCTAACATATTGAGGAGGAAAAGTGGTATGATCGACCTTACAAATATATTTCAAATTCTATGGTGTAAACCTGAACTCCAAGCTATACCTGAAGTTTTCTTCAAATAGTTCAGGGAGAGAGAGAGAGAGAATATATATGTATCTGTTTCATGAGGAATACGTAAGATCTTTGCCAGTTGACAAGATAATGTACCACCGAAGTATTCATTAAACACGTTCATCATTGCTACTTATCGCCTCCATCCTGAAAGAATGAAATAGATCTACATATTAGGGCCTTCAATTCGATAAGTCAGTTGCGTAGCCAGCCTTTTTTTTTTCAGGGGGGGGCAAAGGGGGGCACGTACCTTTTCAGGGGGCAGCATATTAAAAATTTGTTAGTATAGTAAGTATTGCCTATGTGATCCATTTTTCAGGGGGGCAAGAGGGGGCAATATTCCCCACAGGGGGGGTGGCGGCTGCCCCCCCCTCTGGCTACGCCACTGGTGAAGATAAATAATAAATCTGATAGAGTATTACTTACTTGTCATCTGCTAAATCTTAGAAAGCTTTACACTATTTGAATACCCTAAAAGTTACTTCTTCCCCATCCCCCAAGCTTTGTTTTAAGACAATATCGAAAAGAAGACCGTTGCTTGGGCACATAACTACCATTAAAGCCAAGTATATAGGCATACCGGATCTGAACGAAAACCGCTTAAACTTGTACGAGAATAACGTCAAGAAGGAGAGACTAGGACAAAGATGGTGAGGATGAACAAAACAAACACAAAGGGAAAAAGGAAGATATAAGATTATGAACGAAGTAATGGAGGCGAAATCACGTGAGACACGGGAGAAGTAAACAAGAGAGAAGAGTTATACGAAAAAAAAAAGAACAGAACCAATGTAGAGGAGAAGAAGGAAGCGGGTGAAAGAGAGGAGACGAACGACTTGTAAAAAGAAGGAAAGAAGTAGAAGAAAAAGAAGACGAGAAGACGCCACGTATAAACAGTGTTAGGTATAAGAATTCATATATCAATTGCAGACTTTGATGAAACTAACTATGAGTGACTCAATTTTGATTCCATGAGTAAAGAACTGGTGGTAATTTGAATACAAGCAGTACTCTCCCATACCAAAATCGCATAATGTCTTTGAAAAAGCAGCTACTGAAAGCCGTAATGCTTCTGAATCTAGCACACATCTCAAGTATCGCGCCAACCTTATATGTTGCTTGTATATTACCTACGTGACTATATTTTGTATCTGAATCAATATCAACTCGCCAATTACCGTAACTAAGTATCTGGTAAACGGGTCAATGACCCGGCAAGCAAGTTCAATTAAAGTGAGCTTCTATCTGACGCGATATGGTATAAATTTTCAGAAGAGCATCATTGGCCACAGAATTTTTGAATGAAGCGTGTCAGGAATGACACTAAGAGGTTTAAGGTATGGTATCATGGTAATCGACACCTTTAAAGCGGCACTGAACATTTTCACAAAATATAAATTTTCTTCACTTTGCTCTCAATGATAGTCTAGGCCATTGGAAGGACAGCGATATATTTTACACATAAAAATAACATACCCCAAAACAGATATGGCATTGATATGAGGATAACCGACATCCAGGTAATTTGTAGGCCAACTTTTAAGTTTTCCATAACTTAATCAACAAAGTGTAGATTACATGAATATTTTTGACTCGTACTCACTGATATTAAAGGCTCACTGCTTCTGAGAGATGTCCTCATTTGTTAAATAAGTGAAGTATAGTGATTTTTTTTTGCAACAGGTGTGCATTATCCGGCCGTGTTATCTTGACTGTTCGGACATTGACCACTAGAGTTATACTCATAGACCCTCAGGAGAGATTCTGACAGAACTTTACTAGTAACTTTAAAATGGTTTGGGGCGGAGGAAAACTGGCACTAGAATCTCCTTCTTTTTGCATCATCGGGAAGTATTACGAATGCCTTCCCAAACAATTGGAACCAAACTAACTCGTCTTTGATATGTATCCAAATACCGCTGACGAAAGTTTTTCTAACTTGACACAACAAACCTTTAAGTAAAGGATGGATGCAAAGATCTTGTCTGAAAAAAGCATTTCATGATATCTTATGGTTCCTTCGCTGAGCTCTTGAATCATTAGTGATTACGCATCTCTCATTTTTTGGTTTTCCTAAATTAGTATTTATGCAGGCACGTGTCAGGACTCAAAAGAGATCATTTAACATAGATGCACGCACTTGGATCAAGAAGAGGTTACATGAATATTGTTCCGATTCACACCAGATGAAAACGATCAGTTTTACGGTTGAACATTATACGCGTAACTAGACATATCAAATGGCGTGAATTGTGCCTGTACTTTATTCAGCGCAATCGTTTATGATATTTTTAACAGGGATAGCATTGTATACGGCAATCGTTCGTTATCTTCTTTCCAGGAATTTAACATTCAAACAGTACCGCCAATCGATCGAAAACCAATTGCAGCTAGCAGTTTTATTTAAGCTCGACTTCGTGCCAACGCAAGCGCGGTGTTAAACTAGGATGCTAACATATTGACGGAGGAAGGAAAGGGAAAAGTGGTATGATCGACCTTACAAATATATTTCAAATTTAGTTAGGTGTAAACTGAACTCCAAGTATACTTGAGTTTCTTCAAATGTGCAGGGGAGAGAGAGAGAGAGAATATTATATGGTTATCTGTTTCATGAGGAATACGTAAGATCTTTGCCAGTTGACACAGAAAAAGTGTACACAGAAGACTATCTTCTTAAACGTTCTCATTGCTACTTTCGCCTCCATCATGAAAAGAATGAAATAGATCTACATATTAGGGCTTCAATTCGAGTGGCAGATCAGTTGGCGTAGCCAGCTTTTTTTTTCAGGGGGGGGGGCAAAGGGGGGCACGCACATTTTCGGGGGGCCAAGAATATTAAAATTTGTTAGATAGTATATGGCCTATGTAAATCACTAATTTTTTCAGGGGGCAAAGAGGAGGGCAAGAATTCCCCACAGGGGGGCGGCTGCCCCCCCTCTGGCTACGCACTGGTGAAGATAATATATCTGATTAGAGTATTACCTTGTCATCTGCCTAAAAGTCTTAGAAAGCTTTACACTATTTGAATACACTAAAAAGTTTACTCTTGCACACCCCATCCCCCAAGCTTGGTTTTTAATGACAATATCGGAAAAGAAGGTCCTTTGATGCATCTAAATTCCATTAAAGCCAAGTATTATAGGCATCCGGATATGAAGAAACGCTTTTATTAAACTTGTACGGAATGAACGTCAAAGAAGGAGGAGACTGACAAATGATGGTGAGATGAACAAAAACAAACACAAAGGAGAGAAAGAAAGAAGGGAAGGCTATTGAAGATTATGAAACAGAAGTAAATGGAGGCGACAATCACGGGAGACGACGGGAAAGGTATAAAACAAAGAAGAGAGGAGAGGTATACGGAGAAGAAAAAGAACCAACTTGGCTAGGAAGAAGAAGGACGCGGGTAGAAAGAGAGGAGACGAACACAGACTTTGATAAAAAAGAAGGAGAAGAAGAAGAAGTAGAGAAAAAAGAGACGATTGAAGACGCACGTAGCTGTAGACGACAGTGTTAGGGTTATAAGAAGTCAATATCAATTGCAAGAAATTTGATGAAACTACTATGAGTGACTCAAAATGTTCTGATTTCCAGGAGTACGAACTCTGTGCCAATTTGGAATTACAAATCAGTACTCCCATACCAAAAATCGTCGAAATGTCCTTTGAAAAAGCAAGCTTACTGAAGCCTGCTTCTGAAATCTAAGCACACATCTCAAGTATCCGCAAACATTATATGTGCTTGTATATTCACCCTAAAGTGGACGTATTTTGGTTATATGATATCCAAAAAAATCAGCCCAATTCGAACAATTTCTTGGGTTTTAAACGGGTAAATGAACCCGACAAGCAAGTCAATAAAAGTGAGCTTATATATGAAGCGATATTGTATAATTTTCAGGAAGCGCATAATTGCCACAGAATTTTGAATGAAGCGTTCAGAATGACAAACTAAAGGTTTAAGGTTTGTATCATGGTAATCGACACCTTTAAAGCGGCACTGACCACATTTTCACAAAATATTAAATTTCTTCATTTGCTCTCAACGGATAGTCTAGCCATTTGAAGGACAGAGATATTATTTTTACAATAACAAATAAATACCACAAACAGATAGGGACATTGATAATGAGAATAACGGACATCAAGGTAATTGGTAGGCCAACTTTTAAGTTTTCCATAAATTTAATCAACAAATGTGTATATTACATGAATATTTTTGACTCGTTACTCACTTATATAAAACCACAAAGGTTATAGGACCGGTTCAAAAACAGTGTGCATAGCGCCGGGCATAGCGTGAGAAACATGCAACGGAGTGCCTGTTTCTTGTGTTAAACGCCAGATTGGTCGTCTGCGAATTTAACGTAGCCGGCGAGTTTATTAAAATTAGAAAATCGTTCTGTTACGATAAGGGAAGCTGATTTGGTCTAGATCATTTAGGGTTGAGAGCTTATTGTAATAAAAGCTTACAACCATGCAAAAAAGCGTTTTAAAAATCTGAGGGCGCATATTTTTCAAATGTGCCCAGTAGTCTCTTTAAAAGTCATATGCGAAACGGGTAATAATACATAAAACGTAGAAACTGTTTTGTTCGATTGATGACTAAACAAAAGAATTCCCCACTTCGAAGTGTAATTTTCTTTCAAGTCTTATTGATTTTGAAAAAAAACAGTTTTACCGCACACACGATTTGATTGCCAATTTAGTGCAGGTGATAAGTTATTAACCTTGGCCGAAATGTCTTGAAAATGAATCAATTTGCAATCGTAACTCAGTTGAACCCGATCCACGAGGCGTATGTGACATGGTCAATGTACACTGCTTTTCGGTCTTTGCTAGATGCAATTTACCTTTCTCTGGCCATAATAATTATCATTATTCCACAGTGCACTGAGAAAAGGTTTACACAGCTTGTGTAAAATTTATTCATTCATTTTTTTTAAATATATTCTATTCAGATTTAAGAAAATTTGTCCAGTGCTGGTCACTATTTCAGTCCAATAAGGTGTATTTTTTCTAATTTTTATATTTTATATTTTCGCATTGTATTTTAAATAATAATGATATTGCTTGTTGTTGTAACGTCCTCACCCTTGCCCACTGGTCAGTAAAGGCCATGGTTATCTTAGGGTTTACGTTCATTCTTTATGATGTTTGATATTTTTAATAAAGATGATTGAATAGATAGACTATTTGCACTATATAAACGAAACAGAAATCAAACGTACAAGAGATGAGAAAAGACCTATGGTATATACAGGACATAATGAATAAAAGCTTATGAGGACCGTCAACAAACAAATAAAAAGACGATCCTATGGAGCTCATGATATCCAGAAAAATCTAGCAAATGAGCTAATGATGGAAGCCTTATGAACAAATGGTACAGATACAAAACACGTTGTTGGATATAGTAATATCTGGGGAACAGGCTACTGATATGACGTGTGTAATGAAGGCTTGAACTCCTTTTTCAATACTGCCGTTCTTTTAGGTAATAACAGTGTGAAGGAAGATACTGTCAAAACGAGTTTTGGCAGTTGGCAAGGAGAACGTGATCTAGCATGGATTCACTGGGACGGGTTGTTGCCCAACGGCTTTGTGTATGATGAGAGGAGCTTGGCTGATACCATTCTGTTCGGGTAGTTGCATGGACCGTAAGCTGATGATACTTTGAGTGCGAGAGGCAGTTTCGTCAAATCCAATGGATTGGAACATTTTCTTTTTCATGTGTCAAAGGGTGGCCCATAAATTGTTGATGGACGGCCATCATCCGCTCTGCGAAGCACATCCATTAGGCATGTGAAATGTGATTTGTGAACAGTATCTCTTATCTCATCATACAGTTTGGTGCTCAAGATTCCATTCAGCACTGGGTAAAATGGATGATTTGATCGTAGTGCGGTTTTATGTGGTGTGTACCCCGTAGGATTTCATGCTAAAATTGTGCGGTTTGGGTTTTTTAATAGGGCCTACTAGACTAGTTCAGAAAATGACGGGTCCCAAATTTTGGTAAGTATATTTAGGTCTGACCAAAAGGTCATCTAAGGAAAAATGCTTAGGTTGTTGAAGTTGTGCAAATGATTTTCCCTGGTCCACACTTGAAGCAAAAAAATGCATTTCAACTGATTTGGTGATATTACCATTAGTACTATCTAGGCGAAAGCTCTTAATGACTTTCATAAAAATGTAGACCTTGATACAGTTTGCCATTTATTTCACCACAAAAATGCACAGTAGTAAATAGTCCTTTTCGATCATATGATACAATACGAACAAAATTGTCACCAGTTTCAACAGAGGATGATCATCGGGTAAATGTTACCCAGGGTGACCTTGAACCATTATGGAGCTATATGTTGGAACCTAGGCAAATATATGATTTTGGTAATACAAAACAAATTTTGGATATATTCTCCCCAATTGTAAAAGGTGTACTTGTTTCAGAAAGATAAAAATCCGAACAGAAAAAAAACCAACACATTTTTAATACTGATTCGAATAATGACGTAATTCTGAAATTTGTGAAATGAAGTGAAACATTTTAACTCTGGGCTACGGACCAATCAATCGACGTCGGCCCAGAGAGATAAAATCAAGCTGAAGCTTCGAAAATCCCTTTAAGAGCACTTTAAGATACGACTCTGATTTGCGCACCTTTTATATGATTCTGGGCTTGATATTGCACTGTATAATGTTTCAGAATTAGCAGTCTCTCTCGATTCATGCGGGGAATTTGCCTAGATCATAGCGGCGAGCGTGTCGTAAAGGGACACTGTTTTATGAACACCTGGAGTGTTTGTCTACGTTGTAAATGGATTGTAATATATGTTGCCTGCGCTAAATTGTACTGCCCCACCTGTACCATGTTTAGAATGCTTATTCTTTCATGAATTCATGCGGTATTTGCCTAGAATCATTGCGGCTCGCGTGTTGTAATGGGGACCCTGTTTTTTTATGAAACCTGTGTGTTTGTCTAGGTATAATGGATTGTAAAAAACCGGGGTTGCACCTGCACAATGCTTTAAAGGAATATAGTTCGATTATGATATTTGGAAATTTGGTATGGCTGGAAAGATTAAGTAAACCGTAGATTACATATAAATCAAAATAAGTTGAAAATTGTCCACATTTGTTGGTATTTTGCCTTTTATTTCAGCCCAATAGCTTACTCGAAAACGATTCGGACAAATCCACATGCAGGCAAATGGTGACGTCAAAGTGATGGACATCCATAATTACGTCGTTGTGACATCATATCGCCAGTGTGGCCACTTACTAATAATTAAAAACACAACGAAATGAAACAAAATATGTCAATTCTGTAACTTATTTTCGAATTTTATATTCCTGTTCATCACTCCATTCAATATTCAGGTCAGCAATAACACTTCAGAGTCAACGATTGTTTTGTCATCACTTTGGGATCACGAGGAGGGAGAGCAAAAGTGGGCGCTTCTTTTGACATGAAGCCGCGGCGAAAAAATCCGCCCGTTTCTTCGTATGTCACAAAAGCAAAATAAATGCCTCTATTTTGTAATTTACATCAAATTGTCTTATTTTTTGTTTAATTTTTTAGGTTTTTTCTTTTTTTAAAAAATTTTATGAATGTAAGTCAAACTGAGCTGACAAAAAATCTTGGACATATTTCCTTTAAGGCTTCCGTAAACTTTTAGCGAGTGGCTTCTCTTAGCTCGGTGGTTTGTAACATGGGAAAAATGGACAGCGCCCGCGAATTGCGTTTGAAATGTGCCTTTCATAATTCTTATATTTTAGGACGATGTACATCACATCGACACCATAAGAAGAGAACAAAAAGCGAAAATGAACGGTTAATATCAATGCAATGAAGATCTTGAGAAGTGGCGGACGCTTTATGATAACGCTGGCCAGTTAAGAGTCTGGCATAACATTAAAAAGTGTCATTCGGTCTCGATAGATGATGGTGGCCAACATTGGCAACGTTGGGATATTTGATGCAAATGACATGAATGAAATTCTCCCATATATTCGTAAGTTTACATAATAAACCAAACCTTCAAAACGAAGGACAATCTTTGTCATTATTGTTTATAGGTAACAAAGTCCAATATTAAGCAGAAATCATTGACCACTCCTGAATTGATAATGTCGTTGAATTTGCAAAATAGTACTGATTCTGCTATTGACCAAGGAGAAATACGTGACAGGCGACAAAGATACCTTGTCCTCGTAACATTGGTTCGGTTAGTTGTTAATGAGGCTTTTGCCGACCGACTGCATGTTGTAGTGTTATTTAAGAATAACAAGTCGCATAACCTGACCTGTTAATCGATTAAAGATGCTCATGGTGCACATGTGCGAAATGCGTCAAAACAAAAAAAAAAATGTATTAATAGTATAAAAATCGTCTCCATTTTGTGTTAATAACTCTGAGAGATGCCGCGAAACTGTTGAGTGTACGTTCGCTTACAGCGACAACCAAAGTCCGTTGCCGTTACGCTGTCTATAATGATTGCTTCTTAATCAATAGGACACGAGAAAGGGTAGACTGAGACGAAGATTGAGTTCAACTTTGCTTTCAAGATGAACGCGAAAATTGCCCGAAACTATAGTTCCAATGATATAACAGTGTTCGCATTTTTGGGGTTTGATATTTGTCGATTGCAATAGGCGCCTATGTAAATAAAAATAGAGTATCCGATTTATAGTTACCGTGGGACGATGAGTATTGAGCCATGTGATACTAAAGGATTTGAGGGACAATTTTCAAAGGACAAAAATGGAATGTAACAAAATTACATATGGGAGAATAATTTCAATTTCAATTTCTTCCCAAGCTTGGCCAAACAAATAAACCATTGTACTTGAAAAAAAAAACCAAACTATAAGTGTCGATTGATAAGGCAGTGAATGGCGTCACTTTTTATGGACCATTATCACATCGTTTCAAAAACGCATCAATGCGTTATAGGTAAACGAATGCAAAAACACACAAGGACACACACGCCGCGCGACCAACCACACCACCCCAACACACACACCCAACACACACACATCAACACACCCCCCATCTACCCCAAAACACACACACCACACCAGCACGACCCACCAACAATCATACACCACACACACAAGCTCCATCATTATTTACAACGAATTCAAATCAGGTAGTGGAGCCAATCATCTTATGATAAAGTAGGCCTTGGGATTGTTGGGTCAGTAATCTTTTCACCTTTCATCCTAGCCCATTACCAAAAACCTGTGACACGGGCTTACGAAATATGCATACGAAATACAACTTCAAATGGAATTAAAATTACAAGCACTACATTTACTCCTTAAGGTCCGAGGAAGAGCCAATTGGTTTCATATCATATTTGCCAAATATAGTAAATATTAGAATTTGTATCAAAAAAATATAATTATGACATTCAGGAAGATTTTAGGGTTTAATGAAGTTAAGGCTATTGTAATGTGCAAGAGCCTGTAAAAAAGCCGCCAAACTACAGAGCGAGGTTTTTGCTGAATGTTTAAAAACCTATTTGTGGAGCAAGCGAATGATTGCCAGAGGACACAAATCATATAATCTTTATGGACAATTGGAAAACCGATCTCATCTGATAACTTAATACGGTCAAAAATATCTGCCGGTGATCAGCTAGTACTGAAGATCGTTTCTAAATTTTCACTGGGCATTTAGTGAGCTTCTGGTGAAAAGTTATTATATTGTGAATTTAAAAACAAATGCTTTAGTTACCTCGCAGTATATTTAAAAATCTCGATAATCTCGAATAAAAAATATTTTTTCCAAATGAAAACAGGCAAATTGTTATTGTTGATAAATAACATGTGGATCGTTGACTGCATGTTTCTGCTTTTCAAGTTTGGTTTTTCATTCTGTAAAATAATTAAACTTTCTAGGGTTCGCAAATATCTCTGCACATCTACCGTTACAAGGAGATCCGTTTTTACGACTCAACATGGCGTACATCAATTTGCCCACTCTTAGCCGTACCGACTATGCGTACCTCCTCTCTGAAAAACCAGATTGTAAGAAAGGGCCATATGTAGTCAAACAGATGATGTTTGGTCGGGCTTAATTACGAAAAAATCAGGGGGGTGGAACCACCCACCCCCTTGACGTGAGCCGTAGTAGAAACCCCTGGGGGACGAGGGATAAACCGTTGGTGCCGTAAAGCTCTTATGAGATTGTGCAGTTATGCAATTATGCGGCGTATATGCATTAAACAAAGGATATGAGAATTACACAGAATATGCAGATCGTTCAATTCTGTAGAATATACAGAGATATAAGTTATGATAATGCATTCTGCCAAATTAGAATCTTATGAGCTAAACACCAATATGCGTTGACACGGCTATTCGGCATATTATGCAGCTTAGGCAAACTATGCTTTTACAAATCAGCAGATTATGCAAATCAGGAAGCTTATGCATTTATTATTTTTTTTATTACCTGTACTGGGCCTGGTGTTGAAAAGAAAACAGATGCATTTTATGCCTTTTACATCCATTCCATAGTATTTTTAGAATATCTGATATATCGGGCTCAGAGGTGTCTGGACAGCGTCATAAAGCTGACTCAGAAATTTCCCGATGAGGCGCTCTATTTTTCAAACAAATCGTGTTTTTTGGAATATACTAATTTCTTCCATATATAATCACTGTGTGAAATAACTAAGCTCAAATCGAAGTCCGTCATATAACATCATAGCTTGTTATAAAATTCCGGATCCGGAATTTTGGTATACACCGATCCTATGGCACTGCTATTACGGTGCACAAAATGTTTACAGCATAAAAACCAATCCGATTCATCCTCTAACTTTGTGGAATTAAGCATTTAGGTGACGATTTTAGTTCTAGTATGAATATTTCTAAGTACTTCACAAAAAAAAAATATATGTTCAAACATCTCTGAGTCAGCCTCTTGAAAAACAATTCGGCGCGCTTTGAAATGACTGGGTTTTAGGCCAAAAATGAGTCTGATTTTCAAGGTCACGCTACATCTGTTCATGATTCTTATTGGATATTCAATCTGGGCTACTTGTAGCCCA